>CM021107.1:37981537-38181603 GCA_007115665.2 Sequoiadendron giganteum
TTTCAAACTATGCATTTGTATTTTTTTTGTCCATTGCACATCAAAAGGAAAAATTGCAAATAAGTTAATTTCCATTGCATAATTTTAAATCTAATTTTTCCTTGTTAGCACTTAGATCTGAGTTATTTTCATTAGAAAATTCAATTACAATATCATTTTGTCATTTATGCATGCATATTTTAGTGAAAAACATTGAAAAGGTGAAAAAATTACATAGCATTTGTATTTCAAAAGATCAAAAACTTTTTTTTTGTATGTTTTGGAAAAATCAATCAATTAAAGTATTCAATTTTTGAAAATTGTCATTTGAACATACTCAATTGTCCTAAAAATATCAAAAAACTTGCATGCATACATGTACTTCATATAGAAAATTAGGTTTTGGTGCATTTCCAAAACTTTTTTCACTTCCAGACCTAAACCTCTCAAGCATAGGACCCTTAGACATTGTAGGTGGTTTTCATATTTTGATTTTTCTAGAAATACTTATCTAGTCTATGGCGTATTGTGCCCCTGACTAATCAATTTGGGCTGAAATTTTATTTGTGAAACCCTATCTACGGTCTTTGTTCAAATCTAGATCCTGATTCTAGTAGTTTATCCTAAAACTTTCATATTTTTTTGTGCATTGCCAATTTCCCCTAATTTACCTAATTCGATGCAATACCCCCTAAAAAGGACAATGGCAAGATGTTTTCTTTTAAAAAGTCTAGTTTTTATATAACAAATATGGCTTGTCTAAAAACAATTGGGGCACTGCCCTGAACCCCATTCCATGTCATCAAAAGGGATAACATCGACATTTGATCAACCAATAGTTTTTCTACCTATGAGAACATTGTGATGGAACAGAATAAAATCATTGATACATTTATTAACATCACCAAGTACCTAATCTTCATTCTTATCCCAACATCTCCCTTATGTGTGAAGGTACTTTGGTGCAAGAGGATGTAATCATTGAAAATCATGACAATCATGTTTGTTCTTCTCCCAATATCTCTTCTACTTGTGAGGATATTTTGGTGCAAGAGGATCCCATCATTGAGAATCATGTTTGTTTCCCTCTCAATATCTATCCTACTTGGGAAGATATTATGGCATAAGAGGATGAAATCACTGATACATTTCAAATGATGGTAAGGTGGCTTGCATAGGTAAAGTTTCAAAATTGACATTAGGTCCTCCATTGATAGAAGATTGCCAGCAAGCTAAAATTATGAACTCGTAATATATTAGACTTTGTAAAACAACTCACTAGCAATCACGTGCAACAAGATGTGTTACAACAACCAAGTTATCATGCAATTTCTCACACATATAACACTAGAGGTAATAAGAAACCAAATTAAATTCCAGCATCCATTCCATTACCCCAAAAAAATCTTCCACCCCCAATTAGCCTTCCTTAATGTAATGGTAAAGAATATGATCTTGTTGAGAAATTTTGTAATACTCTAGCCAAGATCTCCCTTTGGTACTTGATTCAAACATCACCTACATACCATGGGATGCTCCAAGAGGCTTTGCATAAGATTGATATCTCACCTTATGTCAAACTAAATGATGTAGTAGCCCTATTTGATTATATGCAAGCAACAAAGTTGGGTATTAACTTCCCTCGGCATGAATTACCTTCGCTTGAAGTCCAAAATAAACATGATTCTCTAATGATAAATGTTACATGATTCTCTAATGATAAATGTTAGAATTAATAAAATTGGGGTTAGATGCACTCTTATGGATAATGGATTAGGACTTAATGTTTGCAACATGGATCTTCTAGATAAACTTGGTGTGTATAAAAATCTTATAGAACCTAATGATCTTTCTATTTGTGGCTTTGATAATGTTAGTAGGCAACCATTAGGGATAATCACACTACCCATTAAGGTAGGGCCCATGGTTTTTCCTACCCCTATCCATATCATGTCAAGACCACTTTCATATAATATTCTCCTAGGTATATTGTGGATTCATGCCATGAAGGGAGTCCCATCTTCTCTCCAATGTGAGATGAAATATCAATATAATAATAATATATATAGTAAAAGTAGATAAACAAAGTGATAATTCATAAATTGAAGCTAAACATAACACCCAACTCTCTTGATACCTTGATTGCATCTTCAAAAGTTGAGCCATTACCTTCCAATGATAGTGATACTATGAATACACTCTTGGGTGATGATTGGGGATCGTTAGATTTTACACCTTGTTTCAATGAGGAGTCCAAAATCTCACCATGAAATCTTGAAGAGTCAAATGTGGTAGAATCTAGTACAACTAATGATCAAAATAATGCTTCATCATCAAATGAATGCCTTGGTGATTATTGGGGTTCATTAGATTTTACACACTCCTTTATTGGAGAGTACAAAATCTCATAATCTAAACCTAAGGAGTCTTGTGTTTCATTTGCCCAAACTTCATCTACATCAACAAGTCCAAAAGCATCACCCCTCAATGGTGGTGGGGACTCTTTAGCTTTTGTCACAAGTTTTGGTGATGCCTAACTTTTAAAAACTTAAAAAGGATTTGCTTTCTTGTGAAAGAATCAATTCTTCTCATGAGCATTTAGATAAGAATTCTCCATTTGAGTTGGAATAATTTTATGTGCTTGCATATTAAATACTTTCTAAAAATGGATATAAGGAAAACAAAGAACAAGGAGTTAATGATCATGTAAAGTCTATGTTGTGTCTCTCAAAAAGGGGTTTAGGTTTCCAACCTTCTTCTCTGTCTTCAACTCATCCGCCATCATCTACTATATTTAAAACATCATGTGGTAATCAATCAAGATTTTCTTCACAAGAGAAATACTTGTTCCCTATGTACCTTTATCAAAGAAAGTGCATATTTTGTCAAGGCTTCTCAAAGCCCGCTTGATTACTCTTCCCCCTCCAACATGTAAGAAATTTTATCACAATAACTCATTTTGTGCATATCATCGACTGCATGGTCATTCCACAAATAAATTCCAAGACTTGAGCAGTAAAATATAACAAGTTAGTGATTGTGGTGCTCTTCCATGTGCTGATGCACCTAATCCTTCTAAATAATAATAATCTCTTATGTGGCATTGCTCTTCACTATGTGGCTTTTTTAGCTCCATGTGTTTTCTCATTTCCATTAATGGTGGTACAATATTAAGTGCAACCATTTTTTTCCATGGTAGCATTACGATAGTCTCTTACATGATTATTCTTGCCTTTATGCTTGGGGGGAAAGGATAACTAGTTTTGAGAGGTGTTTATTCTTTGCAAGGATCCCCTCTTCCCCTTCTTTTCCTGAAAATACCAACATAGCAAGTATGTTGACATTTTAAGGGGGGCATATCACCCTATTCATTTAATATACATCTTGTGAGATTTGAGTTATTGACATGCCCTTTAGTGGTCGTGTTGTTATAACACCCCTTGAGGCATGGTTATCAATTAATCCCCTATGACATTGATCATTTATTCATCCCCTATGAAGTTAAACCTTTGTGTGCTCCTTTGTAACATCTCTATCCATTCAACATAAAAATTACTTAGGTTTTTGACCTTACAAAAAATAAATCATTTCCTTAAAAGCAGGAAGTATTTTTTTCTTTTAACATCAGAGTTTGCACTTGCATGTTTGAAAACATAGAATATTTCATAAATGAAATCACATTGCTTTTCAACTTGAAAAGAAGATGCAACTCTTTATTATAGGAATACAATTAAGTCAAGAATTAACAATTAACTATTGAGTTAAAGGTCAGGAATTCCATATCTGGATTAATTTTCTATCTCACAAGCCTCGGTATGTCATCTACAAGAGGGAGAGCATCACCTAAGTGCTTTACCTCTAGCCACAAACCGGTGGTCCCTCACACACCTTCCAATTGGAAGTGGCCCTACCCTTCAACGAAGAGTATAGTCTAAGACCCCCTAGTATTGTCATATGAGTTTCTGGTGTGTGTCCTACATAACCAATATGATCATACAACTATAGACTCCTAACTATGTATGACATTACTGACTAGTTATGCAAGTCTGGAGCACAGTGAACTGACAACTGCAAGTAGAGACTTTTGCACTTACTTTGGCCAAAGTTTTGAATTAAATTCAACCACTTTCTTACAAGTGGATTCGTACATTCACCCACCTCTAACTCAACTTGTAAACCTTGAGTGACCTATAATTAACCCAAACTTATTGTTTGACCAATGGTTGACTTATTATATAATTGTTTCTCAAAATATGATGACTCGCTAAATCAAAACTTAACTGGGTTGGATAGTTAACTCTAACTTCAAAAACACATGTTACATTTATGTAACTACCTAGGTCTTGGCTACTACCACTTGTTTGAGTCCTTACCACCACCCTTGAGAGTAACTACTCTCCTATTTTAAGTATTTAACAAAATTTGATAACAAAACAACATCAACTAAACCTTCTTGGTCACAATCTAGTATAATGATAGCATAATCGTTAACCCCATAATGATGAATGTCTTTCCACAAAATATTGTATCTTCGCATTAGGGTTTTGATTTTCTTTGGTAAAACCTCTAGTATTATTAACAAAGAATACCATTTTAAAATTTAAACTTTACGATAATAATGTCATTAGAAAAAATGTAGAAGAATAACTGACTTAAAATACTAATTAATCATCTTTAGCAAGGGTCAAAGTATTGTCCAGACTTGGACTTCTAAGAAATTCCTTCAATTCCTTAACAAAACTATTATTTTTGGTTCATGAATATGTACAGGAGCAAATTTGCACCCCTTATACAAATTCCCCTTTTACACATCCTCACCTTAGAAAACCAAATCCGAAGGCGAAATTCCACATAAGCTTGTTGCCTTTGTTCCACTTGGCGTTCATTTTGTGTGTCGGCAAAGGAATAACTATCGGGGATGCCCATGCAGAGTGCAAATGTCTACGCGACGCACTTACATCCCTAGCAGATTCTCGCAGGTGGAACTTGCAGAGGCGTTACACTTCTCATTGGAAGTCGACTTGTAATGCCCCCTTTAGTTGACCAACCCGAATATGGCCATTTTCTTCATTCCTCCTTCAATTCCACTATTCCTTCATTCATTTCACCTCTAAATGATCTCTCTAGGAAACTCACAAGCTCTAAGCATTCACTTCAAGTGTTCAAGTAGCACTTTGCACTCCATAGCAGCAACTACATCACTCCATCAACTCAGTAGAGCAAGTGTCGAACAACACCATTGCAGCAGAGGCTTGAGTCCTCTCATTTTCTCCCTCATTAGCCTTGAGTGCTCTTGGTGGAGGTGGTAAGCTTTCTACTCCTCTCCTCTATTATTTGGGTACGTTGAGTAAGCACATTTACTATTTTGTAGTGTTTTAGTGTTCTTTGATTTATTCCTTTCTTTATCACACTACTTCTCTATCATTGCAAAATTGGCTATATGTGGAGGTGGAAACACCAAAACAGGGGTTTGACTGAGGCAAACCCCTATACAGCCCCCCAACAATTTTCCTCTTTATTGTGTGTAGGTGGACGTGCTTCTTGGAGCTAGTTGGCGAACAATATTTTTTGTGAGATCATTCTTGTCACCCTAGCAAGTAGATATCATATTCGTTTATACATTTCCTATTTCATAGTGTTATTTTGTTCCCCTAAAAACCATTAGCTAGTCTGTTAGTCCATTTTTTAGTGTTCAACCTTATCTTTCTGGTCCTCCGGTCGTACGAACGTCAACGCACCTGAGAGATGCTAGTGTGTCATGTTGTCCTCTCGAAACTGTGCTTTTGTCCTCAAGAAGAGAGTTATCTGAGATGTAGTGTTGAATCCAAAAATTGACTCACCTAGCCCCCTTTCAAGTCTTAGGTCTGCAGAGTGATTGCAGGACCTTATATTCCTTATCATTCTCATCCTGCATTTCCTAACACTCCCTTAAGCTGAGGTAAGTTAGGGAAGCCTTCTGCTCTCGGCTCTCCGTGACCTGGGGCCTTGACGTGGTTGGTCCCTCTCTCTTACATTTTTGGTGAACCTGACGTGAACCATTTTGGTTCTATTTTGTGATACTGAAAGCTCCTTTCCTCGTATTCTAGGAGTGTTGTAGGTATGAGTGTTTTGAGGATTTTTCCTTACAAACCAACTTGCGACCCCTAGTATGCATAGTAGGAAGATTCTAAAATTATTGTGTAACGAAACCTTAATTGGGTCACTACCTTATCCTGTAACCTCTAGGTGGCTCTGTGAAAGCGTCATTTAGTGTGTGTGATGGCCTCTTTCTTGCATCAACCTATTCCCTATGCGCAACCTATGAGCAATGGTACTGGTATAACCTTCACTTCACAGGACCTGTCGATGGGCTTTAATAGAGAACCATATCCTCTCTACATCCCTTCAAGGATAAATGGAAACACTATAGCAGGTGTTCTCATTGATCTGACATCTCAAGTAAATATTATAAATGAGGAGATCATGTTAATCAACTTCCTACATAAGGATGGATATGATGCACCTATGAGTACTTTTTGCACACACGATGAACTTTCCATACCTCCTATAGGTAGTATTGTCTTGTCGGTCCTCATCAGACCTAAGTTCGTAAACCTTATGTTTGAAATTATCCTAGGGTCTGAACTCTTCAGAGTGAAGCTGGGTATCCCCTGGGTGGTAGCTATGAACACAATTCCTTTGGTTGTGCATAAGTGTCTAAAATTCACTCATGAAGGTCTGTGCATGATATCCATGACACCAACTATAGATTGTCGGTTGCATGTGGTAGTTACTCCTTAGATTACTTTTTTCCTGTGCCTATTGGTCCTCTCCCGCCTAGGAAGAACCTCCTATATCGCACATATCAAAATTACAAGAAAGGGCATTCTAGGCCGAAAGTGAGATACCCTCCTTCGCCTTATGTTGTCTCACATAGGGCTTGCTTGAAAGATAATAATGATGCCACCAAGGCACGTAGAAGAGAAGAAGAGAAGTAGTCCTAAGATCCTCCTTCTTCCTCTTCTGTTGTTCATCCTGATGCTTCCTCTCGCTTTGTTGTGGTGCCACCCACTTCTACCTCGCGTTTGTGAGAGAATCCTATGGTGCCCGCTTGGCAAAAGCCCAAGCGTCCCACATTCAAGCTTCTTGTCCTACCCATGGAACCTGGGCTTGTTCAATATGGTAGGCATAAATCCCCCCGTGGGGAATCCTCTATGTCCTAGCCTCCATGACCTCCTACCGCTCCTGCTCCTGAAGTAGTGAATGAGAAGAGGCCCGCCATTGAGGCATTAGATCTGACTCCTCCCACTGCCTCTGAACCTACCCCTCCTGCTCCCATTCAAGATTCTATCCCTCCACTAGAAACAGTTGTGGAGGACACTCCCATGGTTGAGAAGGAGCCTTTCATTCCTTCGCAACCTCCGACCTCTAGTTTTAAGAGTCGCAGGAACCGCCTTGCGCACAAGCGCAAGCATCGGCGAAAGGCTCTCTTGGTTGAGAAGGTCGCCTCATAGAGGAAGGAAGAGGAGATGACCACCCCGATATCAGGGCCTCCTGTTGTGTCCTCCTCTCTCCTCCCCTTTGTTTCCATCTAAACCAGCTCTATATCACTTCCGACTTCCACCGCGAGCGCACATGCGCCTAACCCTAGAAAGGTGCAAGTGTTCATCGCTCCTTCCATGGACCTGCCCTTGTTGACATCCATTCTAGATGTCCCACCTTTCCCAAAGCCCATAGATATGGTTAACACCTCAGTCGTATCTACTAGGATTGTCTCTTCCTCTTCTTCTTCTACCCTTCTTGTTTCGTCTGTGGGGAGTTTTCCTCCTTCAATGAAGAAGAAGGTAGATAATGGTCCTTCCAGTAATGAAGGACGTAAGAGGAGCTCACCTTCTCTGAAAGGTGGTCCCGCACTAACTTGTTATGTCCTAGTAACAAAACCAGTCCCGACTTCTCCTGAGTTCGTCACCGCTCCTGAATCGTTCAGTGAGCTTAGCGGTGAACCTCAGGCGCAACCTTCTCCATCCGTCGAAGTGAAACATGGAACTTGTGTAAAGTGCATGTTTAACTCGGTGGATGAAGTTTTGACCCTGTCAATGATCTTTGTGAAGTCATTGACCTTAGACCCACAAGAGTTGAGTGGCAGAGACCTTGTAGGTCCTTCTTCCTTAGCCCTTGTTGTGGGAGGGTCGGAAGCTCCTCCTCTTAACATTCCACCACTACAGGCTCGTCCTCCTTCTCCCTACAATGATCTAGAGTGGGAATTTGATGACCTCTTATTTGATCAATGTTAGAGGGAGGCCCCTCTTCTTTATCTTTAGATTGTGTGTGTGTGTGTGTGTCGTGATGTGCTTCCCCCATAACCGTGTTATGTGTGCTTGATTGACCCTCATCGCCCCTATTGGTGCTTGGAAATAGGCATTCTTTTTGTGTTGTAAATATTCTTCTATTTGTATCATCATTCTTCCATGTTTGTGATTGAATTTTGGCAAATTGGGGACGATGCAAAATGTTGGGAGCATTTAGACTTCCCTTCCATGTTGACCCAATTATTTTTATTTCCATTTTGTCTTCTCGTGCATTCTTCACATGGTTTGATATAGTAGGGGGTTGATGACAGTTCATTTCTATACTATTATTATACCTATATATATTTATGAGCAGTTTTGACCCCAAAATATCAAGCTACCCCTGTGCCCTTTGTTCATGTTCTCTTTCCTTTCTTGCTTTTCCTTTATCTTTCTCTCTTCTTTGCTTGAGTTGTCCCTCTCATGTGTGACAATGCCACCTCTACATCACTTGGATCTTTAGAAAATGCATTCATTGCCAACGAATATTTTCTCTAGAATATTCACATGCTTCTTTGTAAGAATTATATTCTCAACTTGAAACCCTAACGAAACATGTTTCCTTCATCATGGGTTTGTAAAGAAAGAACTTGGAAACCTTGCTCCAAAGTGGGAACAACTTAGATCTTCCCCTCATGTGGGGGAATATTCTTCCTTTCAAATTCCTTGTGAAGTGAATGTCTTTCAAAAGGATTCCTTGATGATAAATCAATTCGAGAAAGAAGACACCAACTTTCAAACAACGTGTCCCTTGAGTGAACCCCCTTTCTTACACTAGGTTCCCGAGGGACCCCCTTTGAAAGCTTTTATCTCAAATGAATTTTATGGCATCTAACTCGGGGGTAGCTCGACAAGACCTATTTCTTGTCTTTGCATCTAGCTTGAGGGCAGCCTGACTAGACTTTGCTTTTCAAATAGTGTGTCCCTTGAGTGGACCTCTCTTCCTTTTGAAGGGTTCCTGAGGGACCCCTTTGAAAGCCCTCCAACTTGTCGCCATTTGCATGACTGTCCGCTTACTTACCTGCGTGGCCGCTTTCTGAAATGTTATATCTATGGGTAAACATATCGCTTGACGAGTGCACGTGTAAAGCCGCTTTTGACTCTACGGAGTCCACCTTCCCGGGTCTCCTTCCAGCGAGGGATCTTGGGATACACCTTCCTTGTAGGTTTGTGGGCCTATAAGGCACTTTCTTCAGCTTCATAGCTCTATAGAGATACAAAGTCCTTTGCTTGTCCTACACTCTCAGGTTCGCTAGATCACGATCTACTTCCTCGACAATTCAAGTATACATTTCTAACTCTATTACTTCTCCAATCTACTTTATCGAAGGAATCATCGGTATTCATGCTCGCTAAAGCGGGGCAAAAATATATACGAGCGAATTTGCACTCCTTACGTAAATTCCCCTTTTACACATCCTCACCTTAGAAAACCAAATTCGAAGGCGAAATTCCACATAAGCCCGATGTCTTTGTTCCACTTGTCATCTGTTTTGCATGTCGACAGAGGAATAAATATCAGGGAAGCTCGCGTGGAGCACAAATGTATGCTGCACGGCGCACTTATGTTCCTGGCAAATTCTCACGGCTGGAACTTGTAGACGCATTACACTTCTCATTGGAAGTTGACTTGTAACGCCCCCTTCGGCTGACCGACTTGAATATGGTCATTTTCTTCATTCCTCCTTCAAATCCACTATTCCTTCATTCATTTAACCTCTATATGATCTCTTTGGGCAACTCACAAGCTCTAAGCATTCACTTCAAGCATTCAAGCAACACTTTGTACTCCATAGCAACAATTGCATCACTCCATCAACTCAGTAGAGAAAGTGTGGAACAACACCATTGCAACAGAGGCTTGAGTCCTCTCATTTTCTCCCCCATTAGCCTTGAGTTATCTTGGTGGAGGTGGTAATATTTCTACTCCTCTCTACTATTTGGTTGAGTAAGCACATTTATTGTTTTGTAGTGTTTTAGTGTTCTTTTCTTCATTCCTTTCTTTATCATGCTACTTCTCTATCGTTTCAAACTTGGTTGTCTATGGAGGTGGAAACACCAAAATAGGGGTTTGATTGAGGCAAACCCCAATACGACCCCCCAACAATTTTCCTCTTTATTGTGTGTAGGTGGACATGATTCTTGGAGCTAGCTGGCAAACACGCTTTTTTGTGAGACCATTCTTGTCACCCTAGCATTAATCTACTTGTTTTATCATATTCGTTTATACATTTCCTATTTCATAGTGTTATTTTGTTCCCCTAAAAACCATTAGCTAGGTTGTTAGTCTATTTTCTAGTGTTCAACCTTTTGGTTCTCTGGTCATACAGACGCTAGTGCACCTGAGAGATGCCAACGCATCGTGTTGTTGTCCCGAAACTACACTTTTGTCCTCAGGCAGAGAGCTATCTGAGACGTAGTGTTGAATTCAAAAAATGACTCGCCTAGCCCCCTTTCAAGACTCGGGTTTGCAGAGTGATTGAAGGACCTTATAGTCCTCATCATTCTCATCCTACATTTCCTAACACTCCCTTAAGCTGAGGTAAGTTAGGGAAGCCTTCTACTCTCAACCCTTCGTGACCTGGGGCCTTGACGTGGTTGGTCCCCCTCTCTTACAGAATAGTAAACAATAAAAATGTGCTTAAACACATTAGGTCCTCCATTGATAGAAGATTGCCACCAAGTTGAAATTATGAACTCATAATATATTAGACTTTGTAAAACAACTCACTAGCAATCATGTGCAACAAGATGTGTTGCAACAACCAAGTTATCATACAATTGCTCACACATATAACACTAGAAATAATAAGCAACCAAAATAAATGCTTAGCATCAATTCCATTACCCCAACTGGATATCTTCAACCCCCACCTAGTCTTCCTTAATGTAATGGTAAAGAATATGATCTTGTTGAGAAATTTTGTAATACTCCATCCAAGATCTCCCTTTGGTACTTGATTCAAACATCACCTACATACCATGGGATGATCCAAGAGGCTTTGCAGAAGATTGATATGTCACCTTATGTCAAACCGAATGATGTATCATTTTTTTATTGTATGCAAGCAACAAATTTGGATAGTTTTTCCTACCCCTATCCATATCATGTTGAGACCACTTTCATATAATCTTCTCCTAGGTAGACCATGGATTCATGCCATGAAGGGAGTCTCATCTACTCTCCATTGTGAGATTAAATATCAATATAATAACAAGATACATATGGTAAAAGTAGATAAACAAAGTGATAATTCATAAATTGAAGCTAAACATAACACTTCCAACTCTCTTAATGCCTTGATTACATCTTCAAAATTTGAGCCATTACCTTCCAATGATAATGATACTATGAATACACTCTCGGGTGATGATTGGGGATCATTAGATTTTACACCTTGTTTCATTGAGGAGTCCAAAATCTCACCGTCAAATCTCAAAGAGTCAAATGTGGTAGAATCTAGTACAACTAATGATCAAAATAATGCTTCATCATCAAATGCATGCATTGGTGATGATTGGGGTTCATTAGATTTTACACACTCCTTGATTGGAGAGTACAAAATCTCACAATCTAAACCTAAGGAGTCTTGTGTTTCATTTGTCCAAACTTCTTCTACATCAACAAGTCCAAAAGCATCACCCCTCAATGGTTATGGGGACTCTTTAGCTTTCATCCCATGAGTGTTGGCGATGCATAACTTTAAAAAACTTTAAAAGGATTTGCATTCTTTCAAAAGAATCAATTCTTCTCATGAGCATTTAGATAAGACTTCTCCATTTGAGTTGGAAGAATGTTATGGGCTTGGATATAAAATACTTTCTAAAAATGGATATAAGAAATAACATAGAACAAGGAGTTAAGGATCATGCAAAGTATATGTTGTATCTCTTAAAAAGGGTTTTAGGTTTCCAACCTTCTTCTCTATCTCCATCTCATCCACCATCATCTACTATATTTAAAACATCATGTGGTAAGCAATCAAGATTTTCTTCACAAGAGAAAAATGTGTTCCCTATATACCTTTATCAAAGAAAGAGCATATTTTGTCAAGGCTTCTCAAAGCTCGCTTGATTACTCTTCCCCCTCCAACATGTAATAAATTTTATAAAAATAACTCATTTTGTGCATATCATTGAGTGCATGGTCATTCCACAAATAAATGCCAAGCCTTGAGTAGTAAAATAGAACAACTTAGTAATTGTGGTGCTCTTCCATGTGTTGATGCACCTAATCCTTCTAAATAATAATAATCTCTTCTATGGTGTTGCTCCTCGATATGTGGAATTTTTAGCTTCATGTGTTTTCTCATTGCCATTAATGGTAGTACAATGTTAAGAGCAACCATTTTTTTCCATGGTAGCAATACGATAGTCTCTTGCATGATTATTCTTTCCTTTATGCTTGGGGGGGAAGGATAACTAGTTTTGGGAGGTGTTTATTATTTGCAAGCATCCCCTCTTCCCCTTATTTTCCTTAAAATACCAACATAGCAAGTATGTTGACATTTTAAGGGGGGCATATCACCCTATTCATTTTAAAAGACATCTCGTGAGATTTGACTTATTGACATACCCTTTAGTGTTTGTGTTGTTATAACACTCGTTGAGGCGTGGTTATCAATTCATCCCCTATGACGTTGATAATTGATTCATCCCATGTGATGTTAAAACTTTGTGCACTCCTTTGTAACATCTCTATCCATTCAACATAGAAATTACTTAGGTTTTTGACCTTGCAGAAAATAAATCCTTTCCTTAAAAATAGGAAGTATTTTTTTTCTCTTTTAACATCAAAATTTGCACTTCCATGTTTGAAAACATAGAATATTTCATAAATGAAATCACATTGTTTTTCAACTTAAAAAGAAGATACAACTCTCCATTTTCAATTTCACATATAGGAATACAATTAAGTAAAGAATTAACAATTAGCTATTGAGTTCAAGGTCAAGAATTCCATATTTGGATTAATTTTCTATCTCACTAAGCCTCGACATGTCATCTGTAAGAGGGAGAGCATCACCTAAGCACTTTACCTCCAACCACTTACCAACAGTCCCCCACACACCTTCCAACTAGAAGTGGCCCTACCCTTCAACGAAGAGTATAGTCTAAGACCCCCTAGTTTTGTCATTTGATTTTCTGGTGTGTGGCCTACATAATCAATACAATCATATAATTATAGAATCCTAACTATGTATGACACTATTGACTAGTTATGCAACTCTGGAGCACAATAAACCAACAACTACAAGCATAGACTTTTGCACTTACTTTGGCCAAAATTTTGAATTAAATTCAACCACTTTATTACAAGTGGATTCGTACATTCACCCTCCTCTAACTCAACTTGGAAACCTTGGCTGACCTACAATAAACCCAAACTTAACTGTTTGACTAATGGTTGACTTATTATAGAATTATTTCCTAGAATATGATGGCTCACTAAGTCAAAACTTAATTGGATTGGATAGTTAACTCTGACTTCAAACACCCATGTAACTACCTAGGTCTTGGCTACTACCACTTGTTTGAGTCCCTACCGCCACCCTTGAGAGTAACTACTCTCCTTTTTTAAGTATTTAACAAAATTTGACAACAAAATGACATCAACTTGACCTTCACATTAGGGTTTTGATTTTCTTTGGTAAAAACTCTAGTCTTATTCGCAAAGAATACCATTTGAAAATTTAAAATTTACAATAATAATATCATTGGAAAAAAGTGCAGAAGAATAACTAACTTAAAATACTGATTAATCATCTTTAGCCAGGGTCAAAGTATTGTCTAGACTTGGACTTCTCAAAAATTCCTTCAGTTCTTTAGCCAAACTATTCTTTTTGGTTTAGGAATAATAAACAATAAAAATGTGCTTAAACACATGCTCATATTTTGATTTCTCTATTTGAACTATATATATTTTATATGTATCAAGCTATTAAATTTCCAACTAGAAAAAGAAATAGATAATTTCTATCAAGAAATAAATTAGACTCATATGAATTTCCTAGTAGAATTCAAACTTCTAATTCTATTGTTTTCTTTGCATAAAGAAAGAATATTGTCAAAGTTTAAATCTTTCTTGGTTTATAGGAATCATATACAAACTATAAAAAACTATAAAAAATGATGAATTAAACTATGATTACTTGTCTACTCAGCTTGTATAGTTGAGATAACTGGTTTTAATATGCAAAGCACTTAGCCCAATCACATGGCACAACAATAAGAAAGCTCTAGATTTTTCTCTAAGACTGAAATGCGGCTCTAACAATGGTGAGAAATAATAAACTCTTCCTCAACTCTGCTCAATTTGAGCCTATTCTCAAAACACAAAGTCTTTGCCAAGTATATCAAGATATACTTCAATTAAAGTGCATACTATTCCAGCTTGCAGCTCATGGTATTCTAAGATGATGAATCCTCCTCTGTGCACTTTCACAGTAATATGCAACCAACTCTCTCTCTCAAATGGAAAACAAGAATGATAAAAACTTAAAATAAAGACAACTTTCCTTCTTAAGAAGTTGGCCTAGTCGATAACCACTACAAAGATAACTATTTTTTCCCTCAAAAGATGGTGTTGCCTTATCATTAAGGTTTGTAGATGGAAAATATTAATTAAATTACTATTCAATTTTGGCACCCATCCAACTAACTACTCCCAGTCGCCTCTGAAAATGCCATGACTCAATGACCATGATATAAGTATTTTTAAGATAATTATATTATCACCAAATAGTGCACCCTTTATGAGTTGCAAAAACTCAACCAATTGGTGAAACATGGGATATTTCAAGGTTTTTGGGTCACCTGTGATGGAAAGAACCCCCAGAGAGGGTTGGTTCCCCTGGTGTTCACCTAATCTAACCTATTCTACTACTTTACAAATGGAAAAAGGAAAAAAGAGGCTGTGAAAATGAAAACTTATGGCTAATAAGGTGATTCACCAACATGGACTGACTTGAACTACTATTTTGACACATGAATCTCTAAGCTTTTTGAGTTTGTGTTTGCACAACTCAAGGGTTAACATGTTCATACATAAGTGTTTCATAGGAAAGCTAAAAAGTTTGTAAGCTTTAAAAGGAAGATCAAGTGCTCTTCATAAATAAGGTCTTTAACTTCAATGGCATAACCTATTACCTATATGATACATACATTTTTTCCTAAAAGTGTTGGAAACGAGACAATGCATTTGAGGTTTTATTATAAAACATACAAAAACATATCAATCATCCATTTGCACATAATGAAATAGTTGTTAAGAAGGCAAGAATACTGAATTTTATTGAGAAAGGGTGTTCTTATAGCATATACAAGTCTGAAAAATGATTGATTTGCTCTTAAAAGTGAAATATTGCATTCATTTCTAGTCACAGTCTAACTGGTTTTGAGTTACAATATAATATCTCTTGCTAGAAGAACTTACAAAACTTAGCAAAAAAATGCAAGAACTAATTAACAAAGTGAGCCTAGCTTCCTTTTTGGCTATCCTATGTTGTAGAGAATGTAGGAAAACATCTAATGACCATTAAATGGCTCTTTTAAAACTGTTATTGACTGACTCCTTTCATCTGGGTGCTTGAAACTGCCTTCATCATGCTTTTGACAACTAAAAAATCCTTGGTGGTGTTGGAGAAGGGAAGTGTGGACCTCTTCAAATGCTTTTTATCTCTTATTGTTGTCATAAGACTCCTATATATCTGCCAACTAATCCTATATCTAATCTTTGACCTAGCCAGATGCTTGCATATGTTTCTACAGGTGTCATAACTACCTCATAGATGCTCTTAACTGTTGTCCCAATCACCAAACTACCTCAACTACCCATTGTGTTGCCATAACTATCATAAATTTGGCATTCATACTTTCTCAACTCATCTACAAGATAATAGAGCATGAGTTTTCAATAATTTTGAACTAAAAAAGCTTCTTTGATATGCATGAGAGGAATATTGACTTGGTCTAAGACTTCCAACTGCACTAGAAGTCATCATTTCATGCTTATTAAAATCCTCTTACTCTTGTCATTACAGTTCACAACTACTTTGAGTATTATGCATCCATACTATTCTATTTACTAAGGCATTAGTAGACTACCATCTCCCATAATTGTCATTGACTACATTGTATGCAAAACCATCTTCACATGAAGAACTACTACCACACACTCCCTGTGATATCAATTATCATCATGGAATCTTTATACACCCTTTATTGTTGAACCCTATCACTATCATTTGTGCTTTGAATGAATCCTATTTGTAAGCTCTCTAAACTACCATTATCATTGTCCCTTCTCTCCTTTCAACTATCACTGAACCTTAACAAATCCTAACTATAAGCCTCATATTTTTAAATTGATGATCTTATCAAAATATGCATGTTTCACATTAGCCACTTGAAAATTTATTTTATCTACTAATAAAAGACCAAGCATACCCTTCTACTCTGTCAACAAAATCACCATTAGACTGCTACACACACATTTTTACCAAGTCTATCATTTGAAATGCTTCATGATGTCTTCACTAAATTACAATTTTCCCATACTATCTTTGGACCCTTGTCAACTGTTACAAATATCTCACAGTCCTATCTGTCATGCTTAAACTCGTACTCTTCTAATAATCTTGCATAGCTCACTATGATGACTGTCATGCCTTTAATTGTGCCTACTGTCACTTTCATGCAAGGAAACTTCAAATATTGATGTGTCTCTAATGGTCAATGATTGTATTTCATTCACATGCATTGGTGATAGTCATGTTTGATTTTTGAGTCTTTAGTCCTAGTCATTGTCGTCAAGGTCACTTCCATTTTACAAAAACTATGAATATTCTTAGCTTTTTGTGCTCATCACTCAAGCTGGAAACATTTGTAGCCAATCCTTTCTCTTATCGGTGTCTTTCACAATCTTGCTACAACCTTGCCACATCTACTACCATCCATACATGAACTTTTGTCACATTATCACATTGAGAAACTTTAGCATATATATTTATAAGTAGCACATAATTTCCAATATTTTTAGGCTCCAACTAAAAAGTTGCTTTGTTACTTTCTCTCATGGTAGTACATTGTGATGAATTATATTGGAAATAAGCAATGCACCCCAAACACTAGCAAGATTTACTGACATGGTTTTGATTAGATTATATGCTCCATTCAGATGACCAGTTCTCCAATTAGTAGGTTCACCATACATGCATATTACTCCACAGTGGGTGTGATGTATTTGGACGAAGAATGTGAATTCTTTGCATCACTTTAATTGACATTTGCTGACAAGAAGGTAGGAATTAAAGATAGTATCTTTGAAGATAAGAATAAGCCACATGCATCAATGTTTTTGTGGTATGAATAGAAGTTGTCACTACCTAAAATGGTGATGTCAAATCTTTGTACAATCAAGCTTATGGTCTTCACCCATGAGTTTTACACTCTTCAAAGAGTGATAGAGAAACCTCTTTGTTCACTATCATTATAGGATTGTCATATTTTTACCTAGCTGCTCTTTATGCACTGTTCTTGATGGCTTCATGACCCATTCACTTTTGAAAGTGACCTATTTATTGATGACTCTCATGTGACTTTCCTTCACTTTCTATGAACACTATCATGTAAACTTCATTAAGACTATCACATGACTTATGAAGATGATTGTCTTTCCTCTTTCATGCTATTACTAAGCCTTCTTCTTGAATTAAAAGTGATTGTGTTGGTCGTTTGCATAGGACTATCCCATTCAATTTCATTGTCATATGCAACTAATAAAATTGTCACTTTGGACTTGAAAGCTTAGGGTTTTAAATGAAACCCTCTATGCATTCCCTACAAACATGACTATCCCTTGACGACCTCCTTTCATTCTTTACATACACTACCACTTCCTCATTCAAACCATATCCTTAAAGTCTCAATGTTATTTTTAAATCTTCTCCTACCATGACTATCAGTCCTTTCACAATGTTGTCACTTCATCTTGTTTTAAACTTTACCTTGCAAACTTAACCTTGTAACTCTATCCAAACTGTACATATTCATATATCTAAAACTATGTATAGGGCTATCCATTATGCATTTGTTTCTCAAGACTGTTCATTCTCACTTCTCCTGCACTGTACTATGACTGTGCCCTCTTTTGTAGTACCTTTCCCCACATGACTGTCCTAGGATTTATGACTGTCTTGCTTGTTAAAGGACTATCATATGATATGAGTAGTTTCATATTATTTGTTATCCTTGTGTCCTTTGTTAAATGGAAACATGACCTTTGTAGACTGCTTACTTGATGACTGTTATGGTTGTATACTCATAACTATCATTCACCTGAAACTAACCTTGATATCTTTCACCATGTTGATTGTATGTTGTCATCCATCTCATAGTATTGCCCCTCTAGACTTCAAAGTTGTCCCATGCAGGGCTCTACCACTGTACTCTTCAAGGTGACAAGAAATAATTACTTGGAAGATTAAAGTGGTTGTCATATGAGAATCTTCATCATGTTTGTAAAACACTACCCTAGATACATATTCTTATCTCTTCTGATTGCAGCTTTTTTGCTATGCACAACATATAAGGATCTACTACTTTTATTTCCTTCCTAGGGTTCCAAACATATATTGAGATTCTCATTCCTATATCATGATGCCTAGTAACCTCTATGACTACCCTATTAATTATTTCAATGAAGCTTCAGAGTCATAACTTAAAACACATATGTTCCATCAAAACTATAAAATGGTAGATAATCCCGTGAAAATGTGAAAACCCTTACGCAACAAAAGTATTTCTACAGGTCTGAAATGTATATATGAACATTGTTTATTGAGCTTTCATAAAGATAGAAGAGAATACCTTGTAGTATGAATGAATTTGTGTTGATTGTATGTCATGAAATAAATTTGAACATGTAGGAAAGATATGTTGCAAACCCCTGAAATGTCTCCTCTTTGGCAGTGTGTCCATGCATTCTTCATAATCTTTGCTATGTGTTATGTCTATGCAAAAGCAAGCCAGGTGTGGATGTAGACTCTTTCAATACCTTTGCAATGTGGGTCCATGATATATCGTGTCTCATTATTTCTCTGAGCTTCCTTCAATGGCCCTTACGTGAAACCCTCAAGTCTCTCCTCTAAGATGAATGAAATAATAAAGAGATACAACCTCATTTTTTTTCCCTCCAATCTCTTGCTTAAGCGTTGAAAAGGAACAAAAACTTTTTGCATTTTCCTCCTTTGTAGTATTAACACTCAACTATGGCTAAAACTTTATTTTTTCCTCATATTAAATCTCTCACTCATTTTTCCTTTTTGAGAAACCCCTTAACTTTTCTTAATGACTTTTTGACAAACCAAAAATGTCAACATCTTTGGTGACCTCTCAAAGATGTTTTCCTAGTAAACATGGTGACCAATTACCTTATACAATATATTGGGTACAAGAGGCATGAATGAAATTTAGAACAAACTGAAAATCAGACCTTGCATGTACTGCAACAACAAACTTTTACAATGCTTGACACCTTCAACCCACCCAAAACTACTCAAAACATGACTGAAACTAACCGACCAACTGTGCATCAACACTTGGAGGAATGAAATGACACCTAAAACCTACATGCAACAACACTTATTGACTCAAAAACTAAGGCTAATCTAACCTACCCTAACCTTCAACTAGGTTTAATTAAACAAAACCATTGACTAGTTTAATGAAATAGCTACCCTTCCTTAATAACTTGCCATGTTTTTCATGTTCATGGGAAGCCCAAAAAAGATACAGCACGAGTAAAAACTCAATGAATAGCTATAATGATTTTTGAAAGATAAACAATCTCATCTCCTTCTTTGTCTTGACCATATATATTGTTGCTTTGTACTAGATAAGTGAGTTGAATTTGACCTATTTCAACTACAACTCTAAATTCAACTTTTTTCTCAGTTATAACTTCATGCTTGGATGCAAGCATGACTTGTGGTACTTTGGTGGCCTCCATTCTAGCTAGATTTCTGATAAGACATCCTCTTGACAAAATTCAAAGTCTTGTTGTTGTCTTATTCTTTTTGGACTGCTTGTTCAACACTAAGCACATTGGAATGGTTTGGTTGATGTTTCTCAAATGGAAACATGGTTGCATTCTCCTCTACTTTGTATTGCTCGTGATTTTTTGATTCAGGAAGTGTTATCTTGACATCAAGATTTGAGAAAAAGTCTTTAATGATGCTAGAGAAAAAGTGTTCATCAATTTCTAGCTAATTCTCTTCATGTTTGCCAATATTTGCATTCTTCAAAATAGTGTTGTCCTCATTTTTTGCTTGGTATATCAACACCTTATCTAAATTGTTTGTATCTTCCAGTTGTTCCAAACCTATTGTTGATGTTGGTATAAGAGTTTTTTCTTCATCCCGCTCAACAAAAGAAGGAAGCTCATCAAACCAAACTATAGGATCTTCTTCTCCACCACTTCCTTGCTTTTCATTTTGTTGTCCCAACTAATTTGTTGATATGTGTATTAACATGTCTTCTTCACCTTTAACAAAGAGTGGAAGCTCATCAAACAAGTCAACCAAAGTTTCACGTTCAACCCCTCTTGTTTTTCATACATTTTGTTGTCTTGACTGATCATGCTCATTAACCTCTTGCAATAAATCTATTTTTTCCCCTTTTAACTCATCTGCAAGTGTTCCAACAACAAGAAACTCTTTTATTCTTCTCCAAACACTTCCTCTTCTTGTTTACTAAACCAAATATTTTGGTAGACAATAGGACCACCTTCGCAAAGGTGAATAGTGATAGGGCAAGAAGGCTAATCCAACAAAGAAACATGGGAAGTTTGATGGGTACTTGGAAGATTAGTAGGCTCTTGAGGAGATTGATTTTGAGAAACAAAAGGTTGAACTTGCATAGTTACAGTTTCTTGCAAAGGATGAAGACTCCTAAAACTTGGAATTTCAAACTCGATAGACTTACTTGAAGATTCAGGAAGCTTATCTTGCTTGAAACTTGGAATCTTGAACCTAGAAATATCCTCTTTTGTAGGTTGATTTGGAATGTAAGTAGTTGATTGGTCTTTCATCCTTTGAATATTGGCAAGCAATAACCTCATCTTCTCTTGTTTGGTAGCTACCTCTCTTGCAAGAGACTCCTCATACTGCTCCCTTTGATAATCCAACTCTTGTTGGTATTGGTAGGCTTGGTAAGCCAACTCCTCCTACTGCAAATTGAGTTCTTGCTGCCTCTTGATATCATCCAACCGCTTGTTGAAGTCTAGAAATATGTTTTTGATGTCACTAATCCTCATATTGTCAGTATTTTGGGGCTGGATAGGAAGGTAACCATGTTGGTTTGGTATAGAAATGACATCTTGTGGTTGAATTTGGACATATGTAGGCTACCATGAGACTTGAGCAGGGGTAGGTGGGTGGTAAGCATGATGAGAATGTTGATAAACCATGTGGTTAATGAGTTATTTGAGACAAAACCAGAAGCATATTCTATTTGGTATTGTTGATAAGAAGGCATATAAGCAACATTTTCATGGAATGGAGGCGAAAAGACATTTTTTCCATAAAAATTTGACATACTAAAACATTCAAGAAGTTGGAAATTTTTTTAGAAATGATTTGAAATGAAGGAAAATGAGTTTTGTTTTCTTGAACATACTAGCACTTAGTTTGTTCGAGCTAGTATATTTGAGCTTAGAGTTGCCACATATGTAAATATTATGCCTCCAAAGGCAGATATTGCTGACCTACACACCAAATATCAGTAATGAATGGACAAAAAATGAATTGAGATAGTTCAGTTTGTCCCACAAGGCGTGCCAAAAATTGTTATCACCAAATAATGCACCCTTGTTGAGTTGCAAAAACTCAGCCTTCTAGTGAAAATGGGATATTTCTAGGTTTTTGGGTCACCTATGATGGAAAGAACCCCCAGAGAGGGTTGTTTCCCTTAGTGTTGACCTACTCTAACCTATTCTACTACTTTATTAATGGAAAAAGGAAAAAATACGGCATGAAAATGAAAACCTATGGCTAATAAGGTGATTCACCAATATGGAATGACTTGAACTACTATTTTGACAACTCAAGGGTTAACACAACTCAAGGGTTAAGTTTTTCAGTCTGTGTTTGCACAACTCAAGGGTTAACATGTTCATACATAAGTGTTCCAATAGGAAAGTTGAAAAGTTTGTAAGCTTTAAAAGGAAGATCAAGTGCTCTTCACAAATAAAGGTTTTTAACTTCAATGGAATAACCTATGGCATATATGATACATACATTTCTACCTAAAAGTGTTGGAAATGAGATAATGCATTTGAGGTTTTAGCATAAAACACAAAAAAAATATCATTCATCCATTTGCACATAATGAAACAGATGTTAAGAAGACAAAAATACTGAATTTTACTGAGAAAGGGTGTTCTTACAGCATATACAAGTCTGAAAAATGACCGATTTTATCTTGAAAGCGAAATATTGCATTCATTTTCAGTCACAGTCTAACTGGTTTTGAGTTACAATGCAACATCTCTTGCTAGAAAAACTTACAAAAGTTACAACACTTAGCAAAAAAATACAAGAACTGATTAACAAAGTGAGCCTAGCTTCCTTTTTGGCTATCCTACGTTGGAGAGAATGTGGGACAACATCTAATGACCATTAAATGACTCTTTTAAAACTGTTGTTGATTGTCTCCTTTCATCTAGGTGCTTGAAACTGCCTTCATCATGCTTTTGACAACTAAAAACTTCTTGGTGGTGTTGGAGAAGGGAAGTGTGGACCTTTTCAAATGCTTTTTGTCTCTTATTGCTTCTATAAGACTCCTATATATCTACCAAATGATCATATATCTACTCTTTGACCTAGCCAGATGCTTGTATATGTTGCTACAGGTGTCATAATTTCCTTGTAGACGTTCTTAACTATTGTCCCAATCACCAAACTACCTCAACTACCCATCATGTTGCCATAACTGTCATAAATCTAGCATTCATACTTTATCAACTCATCTACAAGATAATAAGGCATAAGTTTTCAACAAGTTTGAACTAAAAAAGCTTCTTTGATATGTGTGAGAGGAAAATTGACTTGGTCCAGGACTTCTAATTGCATTAGAAGTCATCATTTCATGCTTATCAAAAACCACTTATTCTTGTCATTACAATTCTCAACTGCTTTGAGTATTATACATCCATAGCATTCTATTTACTAAGGCATTAGTAGACTACCATCTCCCATGACTGTCATTGACTGCACTATATACAAAACCCTCTTCACATGAAGAACTACTACCATACACTCCTTGTGCTATCAATTTTCATCACGGAATCTTTATACACCCTTTGTTCTTGAACCCTATCACTGTCATCTATGCTATGAATGAATCCTCTTTGTAAGCTCTCTAAACTTCCATTATCATTGTCTCTTCTCTCCTTTCAACTAACACTAAACATTAACAAATCCTAGCTATAAGCCTCATATTTGCAACTTCATGGTTTTATCAAAATATGCATATTTCACATTAGCCACTTGAAAATTTGTTCTATCTATTAATAAAAAACCAAGCATACTCTTCTACTCTATCAACAAAATTACCATTAGGCTACTAGGCACACATTTTGACCAAGTGTGTCATTTGAAATTCCTCATGATGTCTTCACTAAATTACAATTTACCCATACTATCTGGGTGATCCCACAATACTGGTTTACAATTTCTAGGAGATTATGATTTTTGCTGAAATCACATATTTTTAGAAAATATAATGATTTAAGCCTTAAAAAATTCCATTTTAAGGATTCCAATTGAAGAGGGTTTGATCAAACCACCTTAGATCAAACCCCCTTGGATAGAACCCTGCTAGTATTAAACCATACTTATAACGAAATCTCCTTTACACCTATCAAAATGTTGATAAAAAACCACATTTGATTTACCGTTTGGGGGATCAAATGAATTCATTTAAAATTTATTTTATGTAAGTATGTAGTCCTTATTATAAGCTTCTCAAAAAGTATAATTTTAAATAAATTTATTTTTATTATTATATTTATTTTTTATTTCTTGTGAATGTAGGTTTTTCACCAAAAATCAAGCTCTCTATCTGCACATGTGGAAATATAGTAGATTATCAATTTATTTTTTTGAAAAATATGAGTGCACCAAATATTGAAGTCCTTGATCCAACAAAAAATTAAATTGAATTTCGATACATACAAAAAAAGTTGTTATGCGGTGCGTCTATGTTTGAATTGTAATTGGTTTGACTTCGAAATTTGATTAAGGAAAAAATATTCAATAAAACACTATGAAACCAATTCAAAGCACTAGATACCATAGTTACAAATCTAAATTCGAAAAAAATAGAATTTTATCCTTCATGGAAAAAAAATTGTGTTATACGATGAGTGTCACTCCTTAAAAATGGTGTTTACTGAAAAAACTATTTTGGAAGGAGATGGAAAAAGAAGTGCAATATGATTCCAATTTTTTTGAAAAAAATATATTTAGAATCTACAAACAAAATGTCACAAATCAATAGTTTGCATCATCTTCAAATTCCTCATGGTTTAGCCGCTATAGGTGTCCGAAAGTGAAGATTTAGTTAGAAAAAATCAGTTTAGTGTCCAGTTTGGCAAAAATTGTAAACCAGTATTGTGGGATCACCCATCTCTGGACCCTTTTCAACTATTACAAAGATCTCACAACCCTATCTATCATGCTTAAACTCATTGTACTCTTCTAATAATCTTGTATAGCTCACTACGATGACTGTCATGCCTTTGACTATGCCTATTTTCACTTTCATGAAAGGAAACTTCAAATGCTAACGTGTCTCTAATGATCAATGATTTTCTTTCATTTATATGCATTGGTGATAGTCATGTTTGATTTTTGAGACTTTAGTCCTAGTCATTGTCGTCAAGGTCACTTCCATTTTATAAAAATTGTCAATATTCTTAGCCTTTTATGCTCATCACTCAAGCTAGAAACATATGTACTCAATCCTTTCTCTTATTGGTGTCTTTCACAATATTGCTACAACCTTGCCACATCTGCTTCCATCCATACATGAAATTTTGTCACATTATCACACTAGGAAACTATAGCACATAATTTCCAATATTTTCAATCTCCAACTCAAAATTTTCTTTGTTGCTTGCTCTCATGGTAGTACATTGTGATGAATTCTATTGGCAACAAGCAATGCACCCCAAACACTAGTAAGATTTACTGACATGGTTTTGATTAAATTATATGCTCCATTCAAATGACCAGTTCTCCAAGTAGTAGGTTCACCATACATGCATAGTACTCCACAGTGGGTGTGATGTATTTGGATGAAGAATGTGAATTATTTTCATCACTTGAATTGACATTTATTGACAAGAAGGTGGGAATTAAAGATAATATCTTTGAAGTTAAGAATAAGCCACATGCATCAATTTGTTTGTGGTATGAATAGAAGTTGCTACTACCTAAAATGTTGATGTCAAATATTTGTACAATCAAGCTTATGGTCTTCACCCATGAGTTTTACACTCTTCAAAGAGTGATAGAGCAACTCTCTTTGTTCACTATCATTATAGGATTGTTATATTTTTACCTAACCACTATTTATGCACTATTCTTGATGGATTCATGACCCATTCACTTATGACAATGACCTATCTATTGATGACTCTCATGTGACTTGTCTTTAATTGTTATGCTCACTGTCATGTAAACTTCATTAAGACTATCATGTGGCTTATGAGGATGAATTTATTTCCTCTTTCATGTTATTACTAAGCCTTCTTCTTGAATTAAAAGTGACTATTTTGATCTTTTACATAGGACTATCCCATTCGATTTCATTGTCATATGCAACTATGAAAATTGTCACTTTGGACTTGAAAGATTAGGTTTTTAAATGAAACCCTCTATGCATGCCCTACAAACATGACTATCCCTTGATGGTCTCCTTTCATTCTTTGCATACATTTCTACTTCCCCCTTTAAACCATATCCTTAAAGTCTCGAGGTTATTTAAAAATCTTATCCTACCATGACTATCATTCCTTTCACGAGGTTTTCACTTCATCTTGTTTTAAACTTTACCTTGCAAACTTAACCTTGTAACTCTCATCTAAACTCTACATATTCATACATCTGAAACTTTGTATAGGGTTGTTCATTATGCATTTGTTGCTCAGGACTATTCATTCTCACTTCTCCTACACTGTACTATGACTGTGCCCTCTTTTGTAGTACCTTTCCCCACATGACGGTCATAGGATTTATGATTATCTTGCTTGTTAAAGGATTGTCATATGTTATGAGAAGTTTCATATTATTTGTTATCCTTGTGTCATTTTTTAAATGGAAACATGACCTTCATAGACTGCTTACTTGATGAATGTTATGGTTGTTTACTCATAATTGCCATTCACCTGAAACTAACCTTGATATCTTTCACCATGTTGAGTGTTGGTTTCCATCCATCTCATAGTATTTCCCCTCTAGAATTCAAAGTTGTCCCGTGCAAAGTTTCTCCATTGTACTCTTCAAGGTGACAAGCAAGAATTACTTGGAAGATTAAAGTGACTATCATATGAGAACCTTCATCTTGTTTGTAAAACACTACTCTATATGCCATATTCTTGTCTCTTTTGATTGCAACTTTTGTTGTGCATGCTCTGCTATGCACAACATATAAGGATCTACTACTTTTATTTCCTTCCTAGGGTTCCAAACATATATTGAGATTGACATTCCTATATTATGATGTCCGGTAACCTGTATGACTGCCCTATTAACTATTTCAATGAAGCCTGGGAGTCATAACTTGACACACACATGTTCCATCAAAACTATAAAAAGGCAGATAATCTCGTGAAAATGTAAAAACCCTTACACAATAAAAGTATTTCTACAGGTCTACAATGTATATATGAACACTTTTTTATTGAGCTTTCACAAAGATAGAAGAGAATACCCTGTATTATGAATTAATTTTTGTTGAATGTATGCCATGAAAGAAATTTGAACATGTAGGAAAGATGTGTTGCAAACCCTTGAAATGTCTCCCCTTTGGCAGCATGTCCATGCCTTCATAATATTTTCTATGTGCTATGTATGTGGAAAAAGGTAGCCAGGTGTGGATTTAGACTCTTTCAATACCTTTGCAACATGGTTCCAAGATCTATCGCGTCTCCTTATTTTATCTTAGGTTCCTTTAATGACCCTTACATGAAACCCTCAAGTCTTTCTCCTCTAAGATGAATGAACTCATGAAGAGTTCAACAACCTCATTTTCCCCCCCTCCAATCTCTTGCTTAAGCATGGAAGAAGAACAAAAACTTTTGACCTTTTCCTCCTTTGCAGTATTAACACTCAACTATGGCCAAAACTATTTTCCTCATATTAAATCTTTCACACTTTTTTCCTTTTTGAGAAACCCCTTAACTTTTCTTAATGAATTTTTGACAACCCAAATTTTTTAATAAGTTATATGAACAAAACTCACATAGAAAATTCCACGGTTGATGCAAATTTACAATAATTTAAAAATTAATACAAAATTCCACCTACGTGGCTATATTAGTGCATCCAATCAAGGCTTTTAATTGGTGCCTTATCAAAACAACACTATGCTTTACAAAATAGAATATGGTTCCCCTTCATTGGGTCAAGCCTTCTATACCATGGCTTTAGATAGCCAATTAAAAATAATGTTTGAACAATAGTTTGGAAACAATTTAAAATTCAAAAGTTACCTCCACAAAGTGGTGCTAAAGACTTAAGATGGCGGTTGATAATTCATGCCATAACTTTGAATTTAATGCCATATTAATATCTCAACACTAAAGCCATCGATGAAGTCTATCATGCCTTTCTACGAACATCATTATAACTGATATTATTTATCATTCTTCATGCTTTCATAAGCATGTAATTATTAAATGTTAAGTACATGTAATATCCTTATATAATATATAACTTATGTATACATACATACATATATATACACACACACACACACACACACACACACACACACACACACACACACACACACACACACACACACATATATATATATATATATATATTATTTTTTTGATACAACATATATATACATATATGAATATATAAAAATATTGATGTATAAACATTGTCTACATATGTATATATATCCCTAAATGCATACATATATATGTATTCATCCAATAAATGTATATATACATATATATCTTTATATATTATATGCATGATATTTACCACTTATCACAATATATTTGAAATTATTTTAAAATGAAGATAACAAGATCATTTAACAATTAGGTTCCACTTACCCTAACGATGCAACTGATGACTCTGAACTCAAATTTACTCGATGGGGTCTAAAATTGACCTACACAAGTGGAAGAAAACTCAGATAGCAATACCAATTAATCTATAGACCACACTCCTCTCCTAGGTGATACTCCCCCTCTCCCTCTAGAGGGCATGAATTTTATCCCACATTTCACTTAAAGAAACATTCACATAGTTATTCGTTAACAAATATAACATATCCATAATATTGAAAAATAACAATAAATCATTAAAGTAAAAATACATCTCATTGCATTCATTTTCATCATAACATTTAAATATGAAAGTAACATAATCACACATTCATCATTGCATTTTGATGTAAAGTTAAAATTAATTTGGTAAATAAAAAATGGGGTGTAACATATCTCCCCTCTTAAGGATCATCATCCCCGATGATTCAATGCATCATAACATATATACAAGCAAATAGAAGTTTTAGTTTTTAGTTTTCATAAGCATATAAAAGATGAGGAAATTTTTGTTTAATCTCATTATAATTCTCTCATGTAGCACTGTCTTCTGCATACTGGTCCCACTGGGCCTTGCATTGAGTGACCTCTCTATTACATAGGTGGAGCTTGCATGTTTCAAGCACTCTAAGAGACTCGATCATTACCACCACTAAGTCTTGTACCTATAGTGCATTCCAATAAATTACATGATTAACACTTGGTATATATTTCTTAAGGTAAGATACATGAAAAAAATTGTTAGGGTTAGAAGGCAGATATCTAACAAGTTAAATGCAAATTTGATCAATAAAACACACAAGAAATTATAGCAAAAACAAGACAACACATAGAATTTAACATGGTTCACCCGATTCGGGCTACATCCACAAAAACGCAGCCATCCAATGATTTTATTATCTAGTGAAAAATATATTACAATCTCAAAAATAATGCCATACTACAACTCCCCATCCCAACCACTTATAACAAGCTTTTAGAAGCTTCTAGAAATTAGGGTTTTACAAAGTTGACTTTTTTCTTTTTCAGTGACAAAGCGAAAAAAGTAGAAGAGTGTACATGAAGAGTGTATAGTATATCATGATCAGTCACCACATACCAACAATCTCCCACTTGGAGACTAATCAGGCTCCACACCAACACAATCTCCCACTTGGAGATTGATCTTGGACGACACTGCTGCACTTATAGCTCCCACTGGAAATAAGCACCTTGGACCTTGCTGATTTGTTATAATTTTAACCATGAAGACCAACCGAAGTTGAAGAGGAGCTCAAATTCTCCCTTGTCACTACCTTTGTAAATATATCTACTAGATTGGAATTTGTATGTATCTTTTCCAGCTTTACCTGTCCATCCTCCAACACTGACCGAATGAAATGATATCTCAACTGTATGTGTTTGGTTTTAGAGTGCAAGGAAAAATTCTTTACAAGATGTATAGAACTTTGGATGTCTGTAAACAAGTGATTTTCAACCTATTATTTTCCCAACTCTTCCATGAAAATTTGTAGCCATATCATCTCCTTTGTTGCCTTTGTTGCAACCACATACTCTACCTCTATGGTGGATAAAGCAACCACCTTTTGCAATCGAGAAATCCAACTCACTGTTGTCCCACCAACTGTAAATACATAACCTATGGTACTCCGCTTGGTATCTATATCCCCTACCAAATTTGAGTCAAAATAGCCTTTTAAATCAGTATTAGAGTCCCCAAAATATAAACATTTATTAGATGTACCTCTCAAGTACCCGAAAATCCATTTTATCGCATTCCAATGCTCGACTCTAGGATGACTCATATACATGCTAACAACTCCTACGACATGTGCAATATCCAGTCTCGTCTATACCATGGCGTACATTAAACTGCCTATAGCTGAAGCATATGGTACCTTGGACATTTTTTCTTCCTCCTCTTGTGTCTTTGGACACATATCCTTAGTCAATTTGACATGACTGGGCAAAGGTTTGCTGACAAATTTTGCATTCTCCATATGGAATCTCTACAACACCTTTTCAACATAATAAACCTAAGATAGAAACAATTTTCTATTTTTCCTATCTCTTGTAATCTTTATACCAAGGATTTGTTTTGTTGTCCTCAAATCCTTCATAGCAAATGAATTTGCTAACTGTTGTTTTAACTCCTTTATGTGATCCATGTTAGACCCCACTACAAGCATATCAACAACATATAAACATAAAATAATGTAGCTATCTTAAACTAACCTCTTAAAGTAAACACAATGGTCTGAATTACACCTATTGTAGCCTTGCTTAGCCATAAAACTATCAAATTTAATATACCATTGTCGAGGTGCTTGCTTCAAGCCATATAAAATTTTATTTAATCTACACACTAGTTTCTCCTTACCTTTGACCTCAAATCCTTGTGGTTGTTCCATATATATTTCCTCTTCCAAATCACCATGGAGGAGGATTGTTTTGACATCAAGTTGTTCTAAATGCAAATCTTCAACAACCACAATACTTAAAACAATACGAATAGAAGTCATTTTAACAACTAGAGAAAATATTTCATCAAAATCAATACCCTTTTTTGTGTGCAAATCCCTTTACAACTAATTTGTCTTTAAATATTTTCTTACCTCCATCCTCCTCTTTCAACCTATAAACCCATTTGTTTGGTAAAGCATTTTTACCTACAGGAAACTTGTATAATTCCCAAGTCTGATTTTTTAGCAAGGAGTTCATTTATTCTTCCATTCCATGCTCCCACTGAACCTTGGTATCCGCCTACATAGCTTCATCATAACATTCTGGTTCACCAACATCAGTTAATAAAATAGAATACAAAGAGGGAGAAAATATTTTCAGAGGTCTCCTTATCCTTGAAGATCGTCTAACATTTACTGGAGTTTGTGGTATTTGTTGTTGATGTTGTTGCAGAGCATGAGGAACCACTAAAACATCATTATTTGGAGTATCATCCAACACTGCATAATCATTTTCTTTCTTCTCATGCTGCTACAACTGATCTTTGTACAACACTTTCTCATTGAATATGACATCCTTGCTTCTCACAATTTTGTTATTTTCAAAATCCCAAAGCCTATAACCAAATTCATCAATTCCATATCCAAAATATATATATTTCTTTGATTTTGCATCAAGCTTGGTTCTATTTTCAAAATCTACATGTGTAAATGCTTCACAACCGAAGGTTTTGAGAAAAGAATAACTCACCTTCTTACCTGTCCATGCTTCCTCTGGAATACCACAACCCAAAGGATTAGAGGGACCTCTATTAATTAAATAAAAAATAGTGTTTATATCATTTGCCCACATGTTTAAAGACAACCCAACAAGCAATCTCATAGTCCGTGCATGCTCCATTATTGTTCTATTCATGCGCTTAGCCACTCCATTTTCCTATGGAGTCCTTAGAACCATTTTCTGCCTATGAATACCATTAGAGGAACAATAATATTCAAAATCTTTGCTGCAATACTCACCACCATTATCAAATTTGAGACATTTTAACATTTTACCTGTCTCATTCTTAACCAAGCTTCTCCATTTTTAAAAAGTTTCAAATACATTAGATTTATACCTAAGGAAATAAATCCATACCTTCCTAGTTGCATCATCAATGAATTTAACATAATACCGAGAGACACCAAGAGAAGATACCTGAGTTGGTCCCCATACATCCCTATGCACAAGCTCCAATTTCTCATCTTTCTTTTGTTTCCCATCTTTGAGAAAACTAACTCTCTTTTTTTTTCCATACACACAACTTTCACAAAAATCCATATTAACACATTTTAGACCTTGTAAAACATTCTTTGAATTAAGTACTTCCATACCTTTTTCACTCATATGCCCAAGTCTATTATGCCATAATGTTGTTTCAGAATCCACAACAACTATCTGATTTTCTGCCTGCTGAACTGCAACAACTATTCCTGAACATTGATTTTTATCTACAATAGCTAAAGTAGAAGGAATAGTATGACCTGTACAAAGATATAAGGTGCCTACTTTCACACATTTTTCTACCACTAAGGCACCTTTTGTAACCTTCCAATTTTGATCACTAAATGTAACAACACAACCTTCATCATCTAGTTGCATTGCTAAAATTAAATTCCATCTTAACTTGGAACGTGCTTTACCTCATGTAGTAGCCAATGATTCCCATTCTACAACTTAATCTTGATTCTTCCCTTTCCAACAATTTGACAGGGTTCGTTATTTCCCAAATAAACCAACCCAAAATCCCTTTGGACATAATCAAGAAAATAATTTATATGGGGCGTAGCATGAAATGAAGCCCCTGAATCTAACACCAAAGAATCATCAACATTGTCAAGGGAAAGAATCAAAGCATCCTCATCAGATTTATTACTTACCACATTTTCCTCTTTATTTCCTTCCTTTTTGTCTCCTGTATTTTTCTGAAACTAGCAATCTTTCTTTAAATGACCTGGCTTACCATAGTACCAGCAATCCATCTTGTCTCTAGATTGGGACCTTTTGTCCTTTGATTTTCCTCATGACTTCCCACGACTTCCAGAATTGTTTCCTCTCTCCTTTGTTCTGCCCCCGCTTTCTGTATTCAAAACATTGCCTGATGTGGATGTTCCACCTGAGCTTTTCTTACGAATTTCCTCACTCAAAATAACACCAACAACATCATCAAATTTCAATGTATTCGAACTAGAAACAAAATTGCTAAAAACCATTACCAAGCTATTCCAGATTTCAGGCAAAGAACACATAACCAAAAGAGCCCTAACTTATTCATCAAAGTTTACATTTACGGAATTTAATTGACTAGTAACCATATTAAACTCATTTAAATGATCAGCAACTGGCCCACCTTCTACCATTTTCATATTAAATAAACACTTCATAAGAAATACCTTATTCAAAGCGGAAGGCTTTTCATATAACTTTGCTAGGGTTTCCATCAACTCTTGAGTTTTCTTTGCTTTTGTAATATTGAACACCACCAATTGTGCCAGGCATAAACGAATACTGCCAAGTGCCTTTCTATCCAAAATATCTCAATCCTCATCAAACATTGCTGAGGATTTCTTGGTTTTCCATTCCAATGGCCACCATAAATCCTTCTAATAGTGGTAGTCCTCCATCTGCATCTTCCATAACTGATAATTCTTCCCATTAAACTTCTCAACCTTCAACTTACCCTCGTCTGCCATTACTCCCACTCAACCGTGAGACATTCCTACAGACGATAATCGAACACAACCTTGCTCTGATACCACTTATTAGGGTTAGAAGGAAGACATCTAACAAGTTAAATGCAAATTTGATTAATAAAATAAAGAAATAAAACACACAGGAAATTATAGCAGAAACAAGACATCACAGAGAATTTAATGTGGTTAACCCAATCCAAGCTACATCCACAAAACTGTAGCCATCCAATGATTTTATTATCCAATGAAAAACATATTACAATCTTGCAAATAATGCCATACTACAACTCTCCATCCCAATCGCTTATAACAAGCTTTTAGAAGCTTCCAAAAATTAGGGTTTTACAAAGTCGACTTTTTTCTTTTTCGGTGACGAAGCAAAAAAAGTAGAAGAGTGTACATGAAGATTTTACAGTATAGCATGATCAGTCGCCACATACCAACAAACATTATGCATCTTGGCAAGATATAGTGGTAGAGAAAACCTGTAGGCAACTAGGCTAATTTCTTTGAGAACTTTGAAGGGATCCACATGGAGCTAGTTTGGATGATTTCCCAAACTTGCACTAGTAGAAAAACAACAATAAATGATTTAAAAAACTACTAAAAAATGGTCACATGACCATTAGCTTGGTCATGTGACCATTAGCTTGGTCATGTGACCATTAGTAGTTTATTGCCAGTCATTTATAACACGACCAAATTCATGACTAAACCATTTTAGTCATTTACTGGTTAATTTTATTGATCAATTTGGTAGTATATTTAGTCATGGTAGTCATTTATTTAGTCATGGTAGTCATTTATTCATTCATGGTAGTCATTTATTTAGTCATTTTAGTCATTTATTTAGCCATTGTAGTCTTTTTTTAGTCATGGTAGTCATTGTAGTCATTTATTTAGTCATGGTAGTCATTTATTCTAGTCATGGTAGTCATTTATTTAGTCATGGTTTAGTCATTTATTTGGGCGAATCAGTGATTCAAGTTACAAATCAAATCTAACTTAATTAATCCTCACAAGTTTATGCATATAAACTTGAAGTATCATAGATATTCAAATGTTGAGAGAAGCACCATGAAATGAAGATTAAAATGATTGAACAAATATGATTAATCAGACGTAAACAAAACACAAATTAAAAGGAGCCACAATACAATATTTATGAGTGGAAAACCCTATACAGGGAGAAAAAACCACTCTAAAAATTTACTTCATTAAGCCTCACTAGCAAATCAAAACCTCAATGGTTACAATCTCATGGCAAGTCAAAACATATAAATGATGTGCCTCACTGGTAACTTGTCTTAGTGACTGTTTTACATTTATTTTAGAATTGAAAAACTCAAAAAGGCATAAAAATAGAGAATCACTCTATATCAATGAATTTTTTTCTTGAAAGTTTCATTTGGATTTGAAACTCAAGAACCTTTACTTTTGCACCTGCAACACAATGAATACTATAAAATTTGTTTCTCCTTATTAAAAAATTATCCATCTTAGCTCATGCACTGTTAAACAGTGAATTTGTATCAGATTGCCCTTTCTTGTTACCATTGGTAATGTCAATGTCAATGTAAAAATATAGCCAATTATGGAGTCTAACACCCTCAATGTCAAACAAGAGAAGATTATCAATAATAATAACAATAATAGCAATACTATTGTTTTGTTGAGCACAATGAAAGAGGAAGGAAACAAGCTCACAACATCCCTTGATCATATCCAGACTAGCGAGGCTTATTGTGCAAGAGAAGAAGCCCTCAAGAAAGAGGTCAACCCTTTGCACTAGTATATTACACTTCCGCTTTTTCTGATTAAACACGTATTTTCCTTAATCATCCAAAATCTTTATACATTTTCTCCATATATTAAGAATTCTTACTTTCATTTTGATCTGACCAAAATAATAAAATTGTGAGAGATACATTTAAAATAATGGCTGACATATATAACTGAAGCATACTCCTAAATATAGAAAAACTTTAAAGAAAATACAACTATATGACTGGTAAAGCACTATTGTTAGAAATCATTGCATCAAGTTTTTGCTCTCTTAACCTATATATTAGCTATTCATTACTAAAGATTAAACTTAACAAAAATATCTTTTACCTAGAGAAACTCTTTTGCTTTCAAGTTTCAAATGGCTCTATGATACACAAACGAAGCTTCTTATGAATTGGGAGATCTGCCCTCAAGATCTTTATAGATAAAAACAAGAAATGAAAGGAATTTTAGAAATGAAACAGTAATCCTAGATATACAATATTAGAAATATATACATGATGAAACCAAAAAAAACTTACATGATACATCCAATATAAAATACAATAAATGACCTTTTTACTCTAACTCATGGACTGCTTTGCAAACCTTAATTGTCGACAAGGATTAGATTAGAAGTATGTGGCTCCTCCAAACTCTTCCTCACTGGTATTGACCTTTCACTTCTCCAATTTGGCATGCTGCAGCCTAAAAATAAGGTTTCGATGAGGGTTTTAGAGTATGTTTATTAAAATGAAATTACCAAACAAAGCCCCCCAATAAAAAATGAAATTACTAGACCAAGCCCCCTGATTTTTGACTTTTCACCCAAGTCGTGGGCATTCAAAATTTGGTCTTATCCAAGCCACCCAACCACTAGACGAGGGCGGGCTCCTGAGTCGTCCATTACCAGCAAAGTTCGGGAGTGGCTACCAATGTCGAGCTGCATCGATACCGAGACCATTCAGAGAAGGCGAGAGAGAGCCCCCATCGCTATTGGTTTCAGATCCCCCAAACTCTTCTTCGCTCGTATTGACCTTTCACTTCTTAGATTTGGTGAGCTGCAACCTAGAAATAAGGTTTCAGTTATGGTTTTAGAGTATGTTTATTAAAATGAAAATTATAGTTAAGATTTTGCTGCATTTATTTGCCCACATTTATTGGATTTCAAAATGGAATTCAAAATAAATAAGTTATAATACATAATCTCCTGCTTTTACACAATAAATATAAGTTATTGGCAAGATGTGTTGACACGTACTCAACATCCTTTGAGTATATTACTTTACCTCTTAAAATCATCCATTGCTCATCTCTACTTAGAACTCAAGCAATGAAGGTGCAATAGTGATGTATTGGGATGAGGCAATGGTATAGGATTCAACATGTGGAAATATTGGAATAGCTCATCACATATCTCTCAATTGAAATGAGCCAGCAGTAATAAAAATGCGATGAGCGATAAAAGGCTAGCAGACACATCACACATTGTTGTTTGGCCAACAATGAGCGACAAGGATTTACAAACTTGATGCATTGAAAATTTTAGCCATCGCTCATTGCTACTATGAAATTAACAGTGCTAACACATTCAAGATGTGAAGGAAGAGAGTGATACAAAGGAAATACAAGCCATCACTCATCGCTACTTTGAAGTCAGCGGTTTAGAGATAGATGCAATAAGCGATGAGCCATCCAATGGACTAAGCTTTTAGTTATTTGAATTTAGCACATGCTTAAAATTTGTTTTGAAAGGGGGATGCCTAAGCATGATGGGGAATAAGGAATTAAAGAAAACCCAAGGCATAGATTCAACTTAGGATAAAATCCAAATATTTGCATGACCCCAACTTATAAAACAACTCCACAGACCAAGATGAAAGAAAATTTTATGCAACGAGATAAACAATAACCTTATACACAAGGGACCGACCATCACATGGATTCAATAACTCTAGATGTAACTAAGATAACCGGAAACCAATGGTAGTAGGTCAATGAGGAATTGGACCAAATGAACAAGGATTAAAGAGAAGGGGAAAGGAGTTTAATACCAAATATTTCAGCACAAAACCCTAATCGCTTGGCAACATTACAAGACCCAAGACCACTTAGACCAAATCAAAAAAAAAATTGTAGGGTTCCACCAGTGGATCATGCTTGGGGATGCATGCCTCTTGCAGGCATGGCAAGATTCCAGATCTCATGGTTGAAGCAGATTGAGCCCAGAGAACAAAACAAGGAAAAATCGGGACAGAGCAGAGAAAACAAACCAAAATAGAAAATACACCAAACCTATACAAAATATACATAACATTACAGTGTACATGAAAAATAATCACACCTTAAGAGAAGTATGATTTCAAGAACTATCCATGTACTAGCAATTCAAGAAATTCTCCAGTCAAACTTTGCAAAAAGTAGGAATCTTTACCATGAGTGTTTGATATCAGATAAGGACCCAACCATAATGCATCAAATTTTCCATGTTAACCCTTATCTTGTTCTCTAGCATTCTGCATAATCACCATGTTCCCTTCTTCAAACTTCCTTGGAGAAGCCTTTTTGTCATACAAGTGTTTGACTTGTAGCTACATTTTAGCATTCTTACTTTGAGCTTCTCTTTTTGTCTCATCCAACTCTATCAAAGCATCCACCTATGCTGCATTTCCTCACATATATCTCCATCATACTCTTGGACAAATTTATACATTTTCAACAAGTTGTTCTAAGGAAATATCGCATCCAAACCATATACCAAACCAAATGGAGAGTGTCTTGTAGCCTTTTTTACAGTAACCCTATCCATCCAAAGTGCAAGCTTCAATTTTGAGTCCCATGCCTTCTTATTTTTCTCAATCACCCTTTTGATGATCTTCATCAAACTCTTATTACTTGATTCAGCCTGACCATTGCCTTGTGGGTGATAAGGAAAAGAATAAGATATCTAGATTCCATTCTTATCACAAAAATCTCCGAATTCATTTGATCTGAAACACATTGCATCGTTAGAGATAATATTTTTTGGGACTCCAAATTTGATCAAAATTTTATTCATCAAAAAATCAACCACAACCTTGCTTGTTGCTTTAATTGTGATAATTTCTTCTACCCATTTTGTAAAATAATCAGTAGCAACAAGAATCCAAGAATGTCCCCCACTGGATTTCTCTGAGATTTCACCAATAAAATTAATACCCCATTGTTGAAAAGGTGCTTGAACTGAAATTGGTCTAAGTGGAAACTTTCTTGAGAATTTTAGCTTTCCTAAAAATCTTTGGCAAGCATCACAAGTTCTTACAAACTTGTGGGAATCTTTGAACACTGAGGGCCACCAAAATCCTACTCTCAACACCTTGTGGGCAGTTGTCTTGGCCATGCAATGACCTCCATAGACTCCACTATGCATTTCTACCAGGAGTTCCAATGCTTGCTTACCATTGACACACTTAAGAAGCACAAATTTTGGAATCCTCCACTAAAGCTCATTGTCAATGATTACATATTTAATAGCTTGTAATTTTAGGGATCTTTTTTCATTATCTACCATTCCTTCAAGGCACTGCATAGTTTGCAAATATTGGACAATATGCTTGTACCAACCACATGTTTGCATATCTCATATTGGTGGAACATCTACACATTTTTCCTGATTGATTTGGTTGAATTCCATATTGGTTTCAACCATCAGCTTAGCTAAACCCTGTCCTCTCACTAATTTGGTGATCTAGACATCTATATTTAACTCTTGGATTATGTTAATCCACCTATACCTTCTTTCTATGACTTCTTGCTGAGTGAAGATATCTTTTACTGTAGCACTTGGGACATAAGCAATGATTGTAGCTCCCATTAAATAGGTTCTTAAATTCTTTACTACTTTGACTAATGCATAAGCCTGTTTTTTTGTCATATCATATTTAAGTTTTGCAGCCTCCAAGGATTTGCTAAAAAACGTAATAGGTTGCTCAAAGCCTTCTTCATTTTTCTATAACAATACATCAGTGATTGTGTGAAATGATGCAAAGGAAAAAAATGCATTGTCTTGGAATAATCCAGAGACTTCAACACTGGGACCTCCTTTATAGCTTGTTTGATAATCTTGAATTCCTTGCTAGGCTCTTCACTCCAAGTTACCTTTTATCCTTTAACATTTTGGAGATTGGGCGGGTAATCTCTACAAATTTTGTCACAAATCTCCTTAAGAAATTGATCTATCCAAAGAATGACTGGATGCCTTTGAAATTATTTGGCTATGGGCTTTTATCTATTATAGCCACCCTCTCGGGGACAATTCTTATCCCTTATTTTGATACAATATGGCCAAGAAACTTTCCTTCTTGCACCCCAAACACACACTTTTTTAGGATTCAAAGATATGCCATATTCAATTTCCTTGGCAAATATCTTCTCCAGGTGCATACAATGGTCTTCTTCTTTCTTTTTGTATGTTGTCAAGTCATCTTGATAAATTGCTAAGAAGATATCAATAAAATCGGAAAAGGCCACATCCATAGCCCTTTGGAAGGTAGCCTTGCATTTTTTAGGCCAAAAGGAATCCTAACATAAAAATAAGTGCCCCAAGGAGTAGTAAATGCAATCGGGTGATCCCACAATAGTGGTTTACAATTTTTGGGCAAATTGGACGCTGCAATTATTATTTTTAACTAAATCTTCACTTTCGGGCTTTTATAGCGGCTAAACCGTGAGGAATTTGAAAATGATGAAAACTAGAGTCTCATCACATTTTGTCTGTAGATTCTAAAAATATTTTTTCAAATTTTTTGGAATCAGATTGCACTTTTTTTTCCATCTCCCACGAAAACTAGTTTTTTTCAGAAAATAACATTTTTAAAAAGTGATGCTCACTGTATACAACATAACTTTTTTTGTATGAAGGATAAAATTCTAATTTTTTCGAATTTAGATTTGTAACTACGATATCTAGCACTTTCATTTGGTCTCATAGTTTTTTATTGAATATTTTTTCCTTAATCAAGTTTCAAAGTCAAACCAATTGTAATTCAGATAGAGGTGGACTACATACAACATAACTTTTTCTGTATGAATCAAAATTCATTTTTTTATTTTCTTAATGGATCAAGGACATCAATACCCAGCCTCAACGTATTTTTAAAAAAATTATTTTGATAATCTGCTATTTTTCCACATGTGTAGACCAGAGATTTTGATTTTCAGTGAAAAACCTATGTTTAATAAAACTAAAAAATAAAATACATAATAAAACCAAATCATATTAAAATTATATTCGATGGATAGCTCATTCTGAGGACTATCATTATCTAGTTGGGTTTCTAAATTTTTTTGCATTTTCATTTTCAAATTGAGCTTCGAATGACAATTTTTTACAAAAAAAATCAATTTTTTGAGGAGATAGGGGAAGAAGGGTGTTCGGCCGAACCTCTTAAAGGGGTTCAGTCGAACCTAGTTCGGTCGAACCCCTTTAAAATAATGAGGGAAATTTAGGGGGTCCGGGAAAATGACAGGTTTTTAAAAAAAAAATCCTTATTAAAGGGGTTCGACCGAACCCTAGTTCGCTCGAACCCCTTTATTTTAATATTTCTACTCACATGTCAATGGGGTTCGATTGAACATAGGGTTCAGTCGAACCTTGTGGTTTGACCGAACCATGTTAAAGGTTCGGTCGAACAATTTGGTTCAGCCGAACCCCTTCACTTTGTGTAGAGGGAAAAACGACTTTTCCCTTCCTCCACAAAAGTGTTCACCACTTATGTGGGTTCACCCAGTCTTATACTCTCAGACTCCTTAACCACCACTTGGTTGTATCCAAAAAAACCATCCATCATAGATAGAAGCTCACAACCAGTTACCTTTTGTAACATGGCTTCCATGTTGGGAAATGAAAATTTATCTTTTAATGATGATATATTGAGGTTTTTGAAATCCACACAAAGTCTTATATCACCATTCTTTTTCTTCATTGGCATTAAGTTAGACACCCATGTAGAATGCCTAATTGGTTTAGTGATTCCTGCATCTCTTAACCCAATTCTTCTTGCATCTTAGGTGCCAATGGATTAATTGGCCTTTGATTTTGCCTAAAAGGCTCAACATCATATTTTAAGGTAATTTCTTGTTGAAACAGTTCTTCCCTATAGGAATTTAGATCATCATAAGACCAAGCAAACACATGCTCGTATCTCCTTAACAAAGCAATCAACATTGCTTTGACTTGAGGCTTCATTTTCTTTTCAATGTAGACTTTCTTTGAAGCATTTTTTGTTCCAAAGTTGACCTCTTTCAGATCTTCCTTATGAGTATATGTTTGTTTGGCATTGGTTTTATCAGGGCCATCAAAGACCCTCTCCAGAGCAATTAACCCCTTTGAGATTTTGTTGGTTTTCAATAGAATAATTTCATTGCCAAATATTGTTTCTTTTCCATCCACTTCTACAAAAGTTCCAAAGTCGATTTCTTGACCTTCATACTCATCCACACACCGCAAGAACCTCAAAATCATGTCCTCATCATCATTAAAAAACTGCCAGTTACATATATTATCAGGAATTAAAGGTCTAATCTACACTTCAACTTTTGAAATGCCTACAAATGTAATGCCATTTGGTCGGAGTGCAATATTGGCAAGTAAATTTGTCACTTGATTCTTGCTCCTATCTAACCAATCAATACCAAAAGAATCAAATTGTTCTATTGAGTCCCAAACATCATTCCTATACCATTTTAACGTATTGTTCTCTTATGTAAAGTTTGACCTAACTTGAGAAACAACAAATTCTAAATCACCAGTAACTTTTAACTTCTTGATTCCATGTTTCTTAGCTAATCTTAATCCTAGTTAAAAAGCTTCATATTCAACTACATTATTTGTACATGCAAATAACAAGGAAAATGAAAACTTAAAATTTTTGCCACTAGGAGACACGAGTATCACCCCTGCACCTGATCCTTCCTTTGAGAAAGCACCATCAAAAACATGATCCATAATTCATCATTGTTTGCTTGCTACAAAACTTCCTTTTCAAGAGGTGTAGGTTGTCTATCCCCTTGTTCCCTTAACTTTCCAATCCTAAAGTTGTTAATACAGGTATCCACAAAGTGAATTATGTTCTCTTGATCCATAAATTCAATCATATGTGGGGCCCTTCCCTCCTTCATAATCTTAATGTCTTTTCCCTCAATTGGAAATGTGGCAAAAGACATATCACACTGCATACTACCTCTAATGAAAGCACTCCATTTCCTTGACAATAACATACCATAATTGGGTGGGATATCCACCACAACTATACTCATAACAAATTCCTTGTCTAGAAAAGCAACCAGTTTGTATGGGACATCCTTAATCACTCCTATGACTGGGATTTCTCTTGAATCCATGGCATACCATTTTCCATAGGCACAATTTATCTTGAAACCCATCACTTTCATAATTTCTACCAACATGATGTTAGATGAAGCTCCTGAATCAATCATACAATTTTTTAAAAGCTTACCATGAACAATCAAAGTCACATAGAAAGGATCAATATTGCTTGGGAAAGCTGTGATAGTGCTTCCCAAGTAGATTTGAGGGATCTTACTAATTTCTCCCTCCACTTCTTCTTCAATCACTTTATCTCCACTCACTTTAGGCTGAGTAGACACCCTTTTGTCATCATAGACTGTAGTAGCACCATTAATGAGGTCCACCACCTTTTGTTTGTGTTCTTCAATTCTCACCATTTCCATCAATGGCACTGCCACCTTGACTTGGGAAAGTAACTGAAACATGTCAAAATGATTATACTTAGGTAGCTCATAAGAAACTACACTCTGCTCCTCAATCTTGTCCTTTTGTTGCTCACATAATTTCTTTTCAACCTCTTTCTTTTCTTGTTTCTTTTCTTGCTCCACACTTGACTTTTGAGTTCTTGCCTTCACAATTGCAAAAAAAATCTCATCATTCTTCTTGGTTGTGTTGTCTTTCTTAGCCCATATCTTAGGCCCTTTATTTTCCTTGGCTTTGATCTCACCCTCTTTACCATCTACTTTAACTCCCCGCTTTTCTGCATTTTTCTCTCTGATGAATATGTTGCTTGGCTTACCTTGGTCACAATTCATAATCCTATTTCTTAATTTGTGAGTGTTTCTAGCTTGTGCAACTAGTGCTATTGCCATTATTTCAATTTCTTCATCAGAGGGTCTTCTTAGAGACACATTCATTTCATCTGTCTCCAAAGCACAAACATTATGATCAAAATTATCATCTTCATTAGAAACTTTTTGTTGATGATAGGCATCAAATTTTTGCCTCTGATCACCAACATCAACCTCATGTGAATCTTCATCTGAAGAACATTCTTCCTCAATAAAATCTGATATGTGCATAAGCACATGTATTTCCTCATTGTTTTCTTGAGGTGACTCATAATCATCATAATCATTTTGTCTTTCTTCAAAAAAAATTGCCACTAAACATGTTTGAGAAGCATGTGGTAGTTGGCACACAATACACCAAGGTGTTTCATAAACAAAGTTAGCAGAGTTATTTTGTATTGGATTTGGGGGAACTTTGCTCTGTGCATTCTTTTGATTATTCTAAATTGGCTTTCCATTATACCAATTGGTATTGTAAGGATGATCTTGTAGCCTAGGAGGTCTTTTGTTTCTTATGGAAACTAGGCTTATCACTTGTCAATCCCTTTTCTTTCCTAGCAAGTCTATAATTTATATGCTTCATAGAGCTTGCAACTTTATCCAAAAAAAATTCAAGGGAATATCCCTTTTCTATAGAGATTTTATCTTCTTTCTTTGGATTCTTTAGGATTTTAACATCATCTCTCCTCCCTACCTTTTTGGATGCTCTTCTATTACTTTCAATATGTAATGCAATCTTGAAGGCATCCCTCAAGGCTTGAGGATCCTTGTCTCTCAAATGATAACTCATTTTTGATTCAAAATCATTATAGTAATTGACCAAACACACATTATCATTCAACCTCAAGTTAGCAAGTAGTCTGTTCATTTCTTTCTAAAATCTGATGTTGAAATCGGAAACTATTTCATTAGAGTCTTTAGAGATATTGTTAAATTCATTCATCATGAATCTTGGATCAGTTTTATCACCATATTGTTCTCTAATTACCTGCTTAAACTCCTCCCATGACCCGATGCTTTCTGTTGGCAAAGATCTATACAAGTCCCCGACATCTTTATCGAGTGACTGGATAAAGAGTTTCATCATAACATCTTTAGCTTCTACCTCAAAATCATTGATCATGTCAACAAATGACTTTAAGTGATCCTCATCACTTATTGCATTATTTCTAGAGAATTTAACTAGTACATTTTTTATATCATCAAGGAGTTGGTTTGGGTAACCAGGTATCCCAACAAAGCACAATTTTTTGTACCTATCCACTTGCATAGGTCTTCTAGTGAACCAATCTCTCTAATTATTTTGAGGTTCACCTCCATCTTGATCACTAGACTATTTATTTTCTTTTCCATTTCCACCTCCACCTCCACTTCCACTCCTAGATTGGGTATTCTTATTTCCACCACCCCACCACCTTGGTCTCCACCACCACTACTACTAGGGATTTTTCCACATGATTGAATGTTTTGTGGTTAGGGGCTAGGAATGGAATGACCAAAACTAGAAGGTCCTAGATCCAGAATGGAAGTTTTCAGAAATACAATCTTCCTTTCCAACTTTGCATTTGCAGTAAGAATTTGCATCTTATCTAGTTCTTTTTTTCATTTCTCATTAGCTAATTACAACCTCAAAAATTTGGGGTCAAGGGGAACATTTGATGGAATGGAACTATTTTGAGCACTTGTGGTAGAAGTACTAATGGATGAGACAATTGTGTTTGTATTTATGGTTGCCTTTTTGGGTTGGCCCATAAGCATTTTTCATGTATCTGTAGGTTGGTACTTCTTGACAGTAGCGGAGAGGTCTAAAACTTGGGTTGCTACAATAGAACTAATATATGTGCTTGTAGTAGTTGTTCCAACAAGAAAATTTACCTTAAGGTGATAAAAAATTTCCCTAACAACTGATTCAAAGGGATCTTCATGAGGTGGTTCTTATTTCACCATTTCCCTCATCTTTAATACTCTTCTCCTTAATTGATCTCTTCGTATCATAGAAGATTTTAGCTTTTCTTCCTTTTATTTTTCTTGTTTTCTTATCAGCTCTTCAAGTCTCAACTCCTATTCTTGGAGAGCTTGCATATCATTTATTACATCCTCTTCATCCTCCAGAGTAACATAAGACTCACTAGGTTCTAGGGTATAATATGTAAGATTCAATGGTTCTCTTTCAGAAGAGTGATGTGGGGTTCTACTACATGATCTCCCTCTTGGATTGAAATTATCTTCATTAAAAATAGAAGTGCCCCTAGGATTTTCCTTTCCAGCTGAGGATTCAGACTCTTTATCCGAGAATCTCCATGGTTTGAGATTCTTTTGATACTAGAGGATTAAGACTAGGCTGACTAGTGGTAATAGGGGGTTCATTTGTATCAAGATTTTCCTCATTGTTAGGAGGCATACCATATTCAAATGTTTCTTTACGAGCATTTTCATTTAAATTTGAAGATGTAGGATCAAGAGTATTAACAGACTTACTTGCTTCTACATTTTTTGCTTTCCATGATCAATTCTTAGTTTGTGGTAGTTCTACTTCCAGCTTCTGCTCAGGATTCTTCTTCATATTGCTCCTGATTCCTCTCATGGATTCAAATCTCCTTACAAATCTCTCTCTCTCTCTTTGAACTTTTAAACTTGCACTGGCTGAAGAGACTTCAGAGTCGCCACCCACTATATGGGGAAATAAAAATATATCATAATTTTGAGAAGCTTTTGTAAATTCAAAGAGAACTTTGAACATACCCTATTAGGAAACATGAAAGAGAGCTAGAAATTGACTCATAGAATAAAGATGTAACCTATAATTAGAATTTTATAAATTTTTCTTTAGACAATAATGAACAAGGAATCTCATTGACTCTGACTATGTATGATCTGACCTAGCGATTTTAGACTAGCTTTGTCCCTAGTAGAGTCACCAATCTATTGGTTATTTTTAATGAACCAATCTTATCTCAACAATTATCTATGAATGTGCCAAATTCAATTTTCAATAACTTTGAGGGATTGGCCAACGAACAAGTGAAAGCTTGCTAGAATTTCCCTCTACACTTTGGGCTCTGCAAAACCCAGAAGGGTGATCCCTACAATGCATTTTTAAATACTCTTGTGCCAATTATCATATACATTATAAATTTAATAGATAAATTCTCCTTTAATTCCTTAACAGATGAAAACCTTAAGGATATGGCTAATCCTTATGATGATATCACATTAAAGCATGAGAAAAGGTTATAATTTTAGCCCGACTTACATTCACATAGAAAATGAAGATCAAAATTGATTTGAATGTAGTTGCCATGAAAGATCTAGAAAACTATAACATAAACATGACCTATGGTGATCAATGCCTTATCCTAGGGTGCAAAATCTTAAATCATGCAATTGAAAACATCTAACTACATTATACCTATTACAAAAAAGCTTATCAATGGTGCCTTACACCATTGAAATCATAAACTAAACCAACAATACTTAATTATCCATGCATACATTCACATAAACCTTTATTCATTTTAAAATAGATTTAACTCATTCTTTGAACAAGTGTATTAACAATGAATAAACATTCAAAGGAAAGACAACAAAGATGAATAGAAATAATCTTTGATTTATTTTTATTCTTAATCTATGCAAAGTATACAATGGAGAACGTTGGCCTTGAATATTTTCCATTTATATTTTAAAATATGACAGTATTGTTATCAACATTCACCATTACAAGACTTAAAACTTTTAAAACCTAGAAATAGACTTAGACTTCTATTTTCTAGACCTGGTTATAAAAAGAATTCTAAGATCAATCAACCAACAACCTCTACAATTAGCCCTAAAATCTCTTTTATAAAACAAGGGAGCAAAACAAGCTTTAGGCTAATTGACTCTTGTCACATTTCCATTTGACATTCAATTACATTTTCAAAAAGGGACCAAAACTATCCATGAGGGAAAAACTCGAAGAAGCAACCATCTCCATTTGTTTGTTGAAGAAGATTCTCCACATTCCTTAGAAAGCGCATGCTTGGAGGAGATGGTTGTACATTCAAAAAGTAATCATTTCCCACTTTGCTGAAGATGCTCTTGCCTTCCAAAAGGCATCGCTAGAAGAAGTTGGGAAAGTAACAAACCTAAAGATTCTTTTTCACTAACCCCACGTGCTCCAATACAATAATGACATAAAGCATAAAAATGAGAAAACAAAGGATAAAATTCACATCAACTATCTGACATCAACACATTTGAACGGAGGAGGGAACAATATTTGAACATTGATATATCAAAGGCTTAATCTGTAAATTTTGCAAGCCATGCATTGTACTCCTCCTCACTAGGCCATATAGTATCTAACAACTTCTGAACCTTGGCATCATGTGATTTGTACCTTGCATCAACTATTGTTTTGGCTTCCTTGAAAAATAAATCCATATTCACTTCAATCTTAAACAATTCATCAATTGTACTGTTTAGAATTATCAAATTAGGTTTTGCAGAAACATATATAATATGAGGCAAGTGCTCAAGGAGGTCTCCAAATTTTGTTTTCCAAGTATCAAAATCCTTTATAGTTTCATCTTCATTTAGAATTTTAGGTACACCACTCCCCTCCATTTCTTTGAACATTTTCATTTTGCCTTGCAACTACACCCCTAGCCTGCCATGAAATCCTGTTATTTCACCAATTAATCCAATTGCTTTGATCAATTCAGGAAGGTGAGTTGGTGCTTTGGGATCATCCTTCATGATGAGCATCATCTCTTAGAGAGAATTAGCTCTAGCACTCCATTTACTCCAGGTATTTTGAAAATCTTCTTGTACCTTGAGATGTTTCTGGTGAGCTTCATGTATATTCTTATATACATCCCACACATTATTTGTTTTGAGTTGCATCCAAAAAATTATATGCTTTAAAATGTCATCAATCATATCCTTAGCGATTTTGGTTATCTCGGCCTTAGCCTTTGATCTGTTTTCTTTGGATTCCTATAACTCCTCCTCCAATCCCTTAATTCTAAAAAAAAATTATCCCTATCTTGGGTTGACATTTCAGAAGGGGAGGTTGGGGATGGTAAAGTCTTTTGTGCTTGGCTTGCGTGAGCTACAATGACTCTCATCTTATTATACTCATCAATTAGCTTATTGTGTTTTGTAGCCTAGCATACCTCTCTTGTGAGATCTCGACAATATATGTACTTAACATGGCAACATGCACTGTTAACTTGGTTGCTTGGATTAGAGTCATTTTAGTAGCTCTCTTCTAATTAGTACCTAACCAGTGATCTCACCAATGGATCTCATCAATCTTGGTTTCCCATAATTTGGTACTATAGACCAAATTGAAAGAGTATGCAGGTTGGGGCTAAAACCATAACCAAAAACCTTATTATCAAACTACTCCTCAGAGATTGGAGCCTCTGGATCATTTCTCATAGCATCTAGAGAAATGGTTGAGGTGAGATCCCACCCAAGCAATATCATAATGCCACTATCTTTCACAAGTATCCTTGCATTTGGGGTTGTAATTGCAGTGATTTATTTCATTAACTCTTCTTCTACCTTCTTCTCAACCTCTTCATGTTGTGAAGGGTCCACCTTTTCTTTGACCTTTTCAATCTTCTCCTTTATTTCATTTCCCTTCATTTCTATGACAAAGTCTCTAAATTCCTTTGTTTGGATGAATGAATCATCATCCATGAATTCTCTGTATGCCTTTACCCTCACATCATCATCCTCATCCTCATTGTATTCCCAAGGCACAATTCTATCATCAGGAACATAGGGGTCTAATGCATCACCAATTATTGGAGAAGGAAACCTTTGCCCAATTCTTGTTTCGTAGGAACATGCTCTATTGATTTCTCTTGCATTTCATTTCCCTCTCCCTATTCCGTGTCATCATATTCAACTAGAGAATGTGTAATTGGCTCATCACCAATTTCTATAGGTTGCATTTTTGCACCATGGGTAGAGGACTGAGCCAGATGGCTCCTTATCTTTGCTTCATGTTGATCCTTAAAAAGTTTGGCCTTGTCATCTGGCTCTTTGAATTTCTCTAAGAAATTCCCATCCTTAAATTCTTGCAAGACAGTCATTGCCCTTTCATATAAATCCTTAATTTCTTTATATGGGTTGACATACAATGGATTCTTTTCTAATGCTTTGTCTTCAATTCTGCAGATCATCATCCATTATTTATTTCTCTCCACCATAGTAGAATCAAAAGGAAAATTCCTTATGACATCCCCACTATATAAAAACACATGAGAAAAATCAGACCTTCCTTTATCTTTTCTTTCTTTGTCAACAAACCCCTCAGGGTCACAATCTCTTAGCACATCCACTTTCATCCTGAGATTATCCAACATGACACCAAATTTATCATATCCCTCTTTTGAAGACACAACAAAATAGGAGAAAGAAAATTGTGGAGAAATTATGGAAGCTTTTCAGGCACTTCTGAAGTGCTCCTTATCCATGACATCCATTTTCCACATGATTTCCATGATATCCAACCTATCAGATACATATATCGACAAACAATGGGGCTACACTCTAGGTCAATAAACCTTAAAAATAGTGCAATGGGGATGCAAATACCAATCACCCCAGTTATGGTTAAACTGTGTTCCTTCCTTGAACTCTAGGGGCTGTAGAATCTCCTTAATGCTTTTAGAAATTATGTGTACAGGCTTCATCCCAAGCTACTCTAAAACAACAAATTTGAAACCATTGCAAAAACCAACATAATTTAAGTTTGGGAAATTTTGGTCCCAAATATGTGTCCACATCTGGATAGACAAGTCATTGTCCATCTTATCCTTTTCTCTCAAATTCATAAAATTCCTAAAAATCTTCTTACCTGCCCACAAGAGCATATGCATCAACAAGGGATAATGTTTGAAACCAAGTAGAGGTTTTCCATCCTTCAATTCAATAAACTCCTTCTACATTTCTTTAACAATATAACCTGCATAGTCAAATACTCTATTTTGGTACTTGTGTTGAATATGCATTACCATCACCATTAGAGGAACATTCATTCTGATATCATATTTCTTGCCAAGAACTTGACACAAAGAGTAATCGGTGTTCTTGAAATAATCTTCGAACTCATCACAATCAAATGGCTCTACATCCTTAGGACCAAACCATATGTCTTTCTTTCCTTGATCTCCCCTTCTATGTTTTGGCAACACATGTCTCTAGTATCCATACTTATCCTTCTCATATTCTTGAAACAAGTTAGAAAAGTTGATGGAGAAAGTTGCAGAGGGATTGAGTTTGAAGATTTCAACGATCTTACTCCTAGAAATTTCTAACACCTTGCGCCCCTATGTGTCCTTAATAATCCTATCCTAAGGATCATAACACTTTGAAAATTCCAATAATAGATATACCTCCACAAAAACATTTGGTACAACTAATTTTCCAATGTTGCACTTCCACATATGGCAAGTTCGGCGCCTAGCAAACCTTCTGTTGTAAGCATATAAAAATAATTCCAATCCACTTTGAGGAACAACAGTCTCCCCAATTCCTGTTTCCAAATATAGCAAGTGTGATGTGAGAACACCCTCTCCTATCGGTCGTTTCCCAACTGGGATTTGACATTTGGTAACTTAAATTCACCCTCCATGAAATGGGTGTAATCTCTTTTTTGACGCTTCTTTCTCTCAAAAGCCTCTGATGACTCTGGCTTAGGTTTTGCACCCTTAGCCTTTTTTCTGCTTGGGTTTGACATTTGGCTTTGAGGGTTCACCAGCTTGACTCATGGTGGAAAGGTTTTTATAGAACCAGGGTTTTCAATTCAAATTGAAACTAGGGCTTTGACTTAGAAATTTACAGAATTCTCAAACTAAAGTATATAAACAAAAACCCCTCTTAAAATTGTTTGAACTGAATCATAGCCTACGAAATTTCCCTCACAAGATAGAGAAACATAATAACCCTAATTTCAATAAACCCTACCTTCAAACCCCAATTACCCCACTAATTATGTTCCTTGGAAATTTTACATAGAGGAATTTGAATTTTAGTTACCTAAGAAAACAAGCGCTTTGTTCTTCAAATTTTACTTGTTTGAAGCTCTTGTTTACCCTTTTTCTCTTGGATTCTTGCAAGAATAGTGGAAAACAAACAATTCACCTCTTTAATGACCTTAGGATCGAGCAGATTTACAATTAATGGTGAAAGATGACTCGCACAAGCAAATAGGAATGCTTTGACAATTAGTCGTTCATGTTTGAATTCCAGCTGTTGATCCACTTACTTTAAAACATGATCAATGGCTATTCGTCACCTTCACAAATTGCTTTTTTGCTTTTAGCAATTCATTTATATCAATGACGAGGTCACTAGGAGCGATACCTTGAGAAATTGTCACGTATGTATCCTTAATACTGTCGCTACCTTATTTACAAAGCCATTGCTCATCACCATTGTGCTCATAAATTTCCCTTTTGAATTCATAATGAGCTGAAACCTAGCGATGGGGAGAACATTCGAGAGAATATTCTTCAAACACCCATCGCTCATCGTCGTTTTTCTTTTCTTTTTGAGAAATGCAATTCATGATACATAGGATGTATGTGATGTTCCTGTGTGTTGACACCTTTTCAAGGGAATATCCCCTGGCACATTCCTTCGCTTCCACCTCAAAGAGGCACATCGCTCATTGCTCCAATGACATGAACTCTCAATATGAATCTCTGATACAAGAGAATGGTGTGATGTGTTGACACATACTCAACATCCTTTGAGTATATTCCTTTACCTCTTCAAATCATCCATCGCTCATCGCTACTTAGAACTCAAGCAGTGAAGGTGCAATAGCGATATATTGGGACGAGGCGATAGTATATGATTCAAATACATGGAAAGATAGGAATAGCTCATCGCATATCACTCATTTGAAATGAGCCAGTGGTAAGCAAAATGTGATGAGCAAAAAAAGGATAGCGGAAACATCGTGCATCGCTATTTGGCCAACAACGAGCGGTAAGCAATTAGCGATAAGGATTTACAAGCGATGCATTAAAATTTTTAGCCATCTCTCATTGCTACTATGAAATTAACAACATCAACACATTCAAGATGTGAAGGAAGTGAGTGATACAAAGGAAATACAAGCCATCGCTCATCACTACTTTCAAGTCAGCGATTTAGAGATAAACACATAAGACATGAGCCATGTGATGGACTAAACTTTTAGTTATTTAAATTTAGGACATGTTTAAAAGTTCTTTTGAAAGGGGGCCACCTAGGAATGATGGGGAATAAGGACTTAAAGAAAACTCAAGGTGTAGATTCAACTTAGGATAAAAGACAAATATTTATATGACCCTAATTTATAAAACAACAACTCCACGGATCAAGATGAAAGAAAATTTCATGCAACAGGATAAATGGCAACCTTAGACACAAGGGGTTGATCATCACATGGATTCAATAACTCAAGATGTAACTAAGATAACCAAAAACTGAGGCCAGTAGGTCAATAAGGAATTAGACCAAAAGAACAAGGATTAAAGAGAAGGGGCAAGGCGTTCAATAAAACCAAATATTTCAGCACAAAACCCTAATCCCTTGGTAACATTACAAGACCCAAGATCACTTAGACCAAACCATTTTTTTTGTAGGGTTCCACCAAGCCGAACCAATTTTTTAATCCTTAAAAAATAGGAATAATGCATTTGTTTACTCCACTAAACAAGATAATATGGCTTGAATCAGGGCAATACATTGTGGGATTGTCCAACTCAGAGAAGGAAAAACATTTCACCAACCAACCATAATCAATACAATTAGACAAATAACAAGAAACATTAAAAAAATTGATTTGGTTAAATAAAATGGTAATAAATCAACTACTTAAACATACAATATACTTGGGAGAGAAATTAAATCTAAAGCCATCATGGACTTGTCTTTAGGAGCATTTCCTAAAGCTCTTATCCACACAAATCTTGACTCATCTTCTTGAAACTTTACATGTCCAAATAAAACATGTGGAATCCTTTTGAATGCACTTGTTGATAATACTCTAGAACATTCCAATCAAAGCACTTAAAAGCGTTCTTTTAGACCCCTCCAACAAGGATACTTTGAAATAGAGAATGAATACTCTCCTAAAAGGCTCCCTTTTCAAAGAGGCTTAAAAAAGCCAATCCTAGCCACTCTTTCAATGAAACCCACTTGCTACAAGAAATAAAATGGTAAAATATAGTTCCATTGTTATAGGAAATCAAAGAAATATTTGAGCTTAACCAATTGGTGAAAAAACTATGCATAAAGACACCTAATAGGAAAAAGAAGCAAATTAACACCATCCAGATATATGGGTATCTTGTTGTTCTCCTCTTAGAAAAAAGTTTTCTACCCAAATACGATGATCCTGAGAGTCCCATAATCATAGTATCTATTGGTGGAACCCAAATCTCTTGTGCAATTGTAGAATTAGGAGCTATCATAAATGTGATGATAGTGGATGTAATGTAGATGCTATCATCAAAAGATCTCCAACCTTCAAGCACTATCTTACAAATGGCATATCAATCTATCAACAATCTAAAATAAATATTAGAAAATGTTCTAGTCATGGTAGAGACTTGGGAGTACCAAGTGGATTTTTAGGTTATCTAATCAAGAAATCTGAAAGACAACTATCCCTTGATCTTGGGAAGACCTTGTTTAACCACAATAATTACTTTGATAAAATATAGGTAAGGAGGACTGACTATTTCCAATGGTTTGAATAAAAAATGCTTATCTTTATATCCTCCTACTCAACCATCTATGAATAAGAAAATATGGGTAGATGAACCAATGGATACCAACAAGCAAGGAAATTTAGCACAATTGTCAATGGTTATGATCAAACAACACTATGATGAAATAGAGGATTACTGAGCTTAAAAACTCTCCAAACATAGATGATGAACAAGATATAGACACAACTATATACTAAAAAATCACATCTAAACAAATGTTGTAGAATTCACCCAAAATAACAAGGAAAACTTCCATTCTACATTTCATTGTTATAAACATGATCATACAAAGTGAGAATTTGTTTAAAGATATTACCACCTTCCGCATGGTGCCAACTCACTATTTCCTATTGAACACATTAATGAGTGAAACTTGTACAATCACTTCTTATCATCCAAATACCAAATAAATCATGGTATTGTTGAGACAAACCTTAAATATAAATAGTTGTCTTATAGAACAATAGGAATTGCAACTATTCAATATTTTGATAAATTGATCCAAAAAAAATTCTTGGGACTATAAAGACATGAGAGGAATACACCCAAGGATTTGTACACATAATATTTACACTAAGCCAAGAAAACATGTTCACCAACCTCAACATAGACTTAAACCTACACTTAGGGAAATAGTCAAAACAAAGATTGAAAAGATTCTACAAGTAAAGTTCAATTATTCAATCTCTAATAACCAATGGGTCTCCCCCTAGTGATTATTTTTGGATGGATTTAGTGGGTATAACCAAATATAGGTTTCTTTAAAAGACCAATACGAGACTAATTTTACATGCCCATGAGGAAATTTTGCATACATAGTTCTTCCATTTAGTCTATGCATTGCCCCTACAACATTTGAAAGGGTAGTATTGGCTATTTTCTCTAAACTAGTAAATGATTATGTAGAATTTTACATATATGATTTCTCATTACATATCAATTTTTCATGGACTTGTCATCTTCATGATAACTTTTTTGTCACTATTGTGACTATTTGGTGGCATTGTTTTCTTCCTCCACTATATCTTTACCATTCATAGACCTCCAAACATATTCACTCTTCATAGCACTATCAACCATTGTACTTTTCTAGGGTTTAGAACTTCACACGATTTGGAATGTAGATTATATTTCTATCCTTCCAAATGTATTATATTTAGCTCATCAATTTCATGTCTTCAAGAATGATTTTTTAAAAAGCTCTATGAAAGTCTATCATCTCTCTTTTAGTTTTTATTCACCTTTTGAAGACTGTGTCCATTTTCTCACTATGTAATGGTTCCTTGGAACCTCTTAACTACTATTAACCCTACTAATTGACTGTCCATATTTTCTTTTACCGTGTCCTTATTGCATGTAAAGTCACTATGATATTGTTTGGTAAAAGAATATTCTCTTAGATGTGACATATCCCTACTCTTGTAGAGAACTGCATTGTGAGAAGTTGGAGTGGCTATACTATGTTTTGGTTCTCTTGATTTCAATGATACCACTACCTTCCATAGCCTGCGATCTACCCTTTCATTGACCCACCACCATCATATAGGTACTATCATTTGGAGTGACAAACAACATGCTCTTTATCTACCTTACTACTGTCACACCATTTCGTTCATTCTTAATGCATAACAGAGAATTTATGCATTATATTTAATACTACAAGGTCTTCTCATAGGTCACAATGTTGACTACAAATTGATGAATTTTTCTTGTTCATCTTCCATACTTTCTTATCTAGGATAACAACATGCTTAATAAGGCTTGTCATAATTTCTCACTCTTCTCATTGATATTATTGTAGACTGAATGTTCCAAGGTGTTCATATCCATTCTATTAATATTTTTTTCATTTTATCAGTCCCTATCAAGACCTTTTCTTCTATACTATAGTGTATCCTATTATTAATTGTCTTTTCTCACTCATTGCATCTCTTTATCACATTAAGTGACTATGTAAAAATCTTCCTCACCGTGCTTACAAAATTGGAAGTAACAAAATTCTGACAAAAGACATCTTTATTGACAATATTAAGGATTTTGCCAATAACAAGACTAGACAATAGAACAATACTTGGTAATTGGCTCTTTGAAATGACTACAAATTTCTACAACCTTTTGAAAACTTTACTATCTCATTCAATTCTTAACTGTCTCTTCCAATAGTGTAAACACATAGCACCAAAGGTCTTATGAGATATTCTTATAAATACTTGATTACCTTCTTATAACTTGATCAAACCATGAATTCCCCATTTGACAATGATAACTAAATTAATCTCAAGAAAGAAAGAACAATGTATATACCATTCAACACAAGGAACCTACAAGAATATTTTATATTTGACAATAGTAACAAATATTTACCAAGACTTAACAATATTGATAAAAAATTTACACTTGACATTCCTCATGTTTGGGTTTTAGCAACTTCAATGAAGGATTCAATGGAAGGCAGATCAAAGACTTGTTAAGTGATGGATTCACACTTTTCTGGCATCTTAAGAGACCACGCCCTTCTCTTTTTTACTTAAGTATTGAAACACAAACCAAAGCAATACATACAACACTTATTATAATAGAATCTATGTAGGGTTTATATGATTCATACAATAATGTGTCCTTAAAATGGTTGTCACATGGTGTCTTTTATTTTTATTATTCATCAATAAATTGAATAACATTTATTTCAAATTTATCTTTATTTAGAGAAAATTATAATGTTCACATATTTCATTTACAATCATAAGGAAATCCATTTATTATGATATTGTGCATTGGAAAATAATTTTATTTATGGAATCATTTATGTATGGGGAATGATTTTTTTTTATTAAATTTATAATTGACTACACCTAGATCTCAGAGAAATGACAATTTTATCGACAAGACTTTTGGATGTACATCAACAATTTAATGCTCTTTGTTGTGTCTTTCAATTGCAACTTAAATATTTAAGGATCAAGAAAAATTATGTCGGCCTAAATTCATGCAAACAATTCATTTTAAAATCTGAGAGCATTTTCCATTGACTATATGTAGAATAATGGTTGACACTATCAATGTTCAAAACCATAACCTTATCATTATCATGCCATTACATTGTAACTATATTTAATTTTTTATCCCCTTGTTCTCTTTTCCAATTATGATGAGGTTGCATGCACATAATATGTTTTATTTTGGGGTGTGTTTAACTAGTGCTTATTTTTACGTTATATGTCTCTTGATACAATTTCTACTTGTTGTGGTCTTCTACTTATAGAACAATGAATATTGGATATTTATAGATTAGGTGAAAAGAATCAATTAATTTCCTTTGCATTATGTCATTCAATAGGACATTTTATTTTTAAATTTCAAAGCATTTTACTTTGACTACATGGCTCTTGAATTATGCTTTAAGAAAGGAATGTGTATTTACATTGGATTCATTTTCTTATGCTGCAAGAGATTTCTTATTTGACACATTTGAAGTACTATTTCAATTTCATTTCATGTCTCTTGAATTAAGAAAGAGATTAATTGATCACTTCTTATTTTATCAGGCCAAGCATAATATGATGCATTGCAACAATTTGCACATAAATTACATCTAAAATGTTTATATTATATACATAGCATGAATCATTTCAACTCATATTTTTATATAATGTGATTGTCTACTTCAATTACTTTATCTCAAACATGAAAGAGGACTTTGGTGTGATGTGTTTTTTATAAAATGGATATATAAGTGATTTAAAATATCATTTACATTATGATAAAAAAAAAAGTAAAAATAAACATATACATTTCAATAAAAAACTACATGAAAATATTTATTCTATTTTGTTTTATGATGAAAAGTCTCTCTGTGATCATTATAAACCATTACTTTTTAAGAAAGATTTCGAAAAAAATGTATACATGCCACCAAATCACCTCACATTTCTTTGTACAAATCGTGAAAGAAACTAAGAATATATTACACTTGAGATGTGGGTTTATGGTATAGAAAATTAAAGTAGAGCTACATCAAATTGTGGTGATTGTCTTTTCAATGAATATGTTATTTTATGGAAAAAGAATTTGATGTTCAATCTGTAATACTTCACACCATATAATCTTTTACAATGTAAGAAAGAGTGGTGACTATCATGTAAGTTATTGCTTAAGACATTACTTCAAAGATAATATCCTACAAATCACTATGTGCATTATAAATTGGTAAGGCTATATTGTAAGCATAACAATATCATATTCAAAAAGAAAAATTGAAGGAGGCACATTCTATTTACAATGGATAACAACTATATTTGAGGTTAAGATCTTATTGTGACCTTTAGATACTAAACAAATGTAAAATGTCCATTTCACTTAAACAAATACAATCAATACATATGGCATGTTCTCATTTAAAATAGACATGGTATATGTACACTAAAACCATTATTCATGACATTAATTGATGAAGCATTAGAAATTGATTGCTCCAATTTATGTTAACAACCATGAAAACACCTTTGGGAACCCAGACAAACCACTTTGCATAAGTTGTTGTAGCCTATTATGGTTTAAAACTTTCTCAGGAGAAGGGTGTGAGAAAAGTTTGGTTGGAGGGGGATTCTCTAAATGTCATTAACTATTTAAAAAGGGTTAATCCTCCCTCTTTGTCAATTGAGCACATTATTGAGGACTCTATTGCAATATAAAATTCCTTTCAAGACTCTTATGTTTCCCAAATGTATAGGGAAGCTAATTGTTTAGTTGATTTCCTTGCAAAATTGGGAGTCTCCTCTACTAGGTATGAGGACTTTAATGAGCCCATTCCCATCGAACTCCAATCAATTGTTAAAAGTGATCAAATATTACATATTTCATATGTTGGGGGTGGAATTGGATTTAGAGGAGATAGTTTTTCACCTCATAATTGCCTCTTTAACTTGATTATACCGGTGACACACTTCATTTATCTTGGAAATTATGGAATAGAGTGAGGAAATTTCTTGAGGGAAGCAAAAATGATGAAATTCTATACCAAGATTTTTAGACTAACATGCTTTATGGGTGTTCTTTTCCTCCTTTTTATCTTGGTTCTTCATTTTCACTAGTCACCTTTCCATTTCAAGAAGAAGTTTGTGGTCTCATTTAAGCTATTGATCGTGGGGGCGATAGGTGCAAGACTGAGCCTGTTACGTGTGAGGATATGAAGGCTAATGGTTTGTTTTGGGAGATCCTCCTAAAGGGGGGAGTTACACCATTCATGTTGAAGCTCCATGGTTATGACTCTCAAGTCTCTCGGGAGTTTACTAACATGTGGCATAATAGAATGTTGAGGATTTATGGAGAGATAAATTTAACTAAGGATTTTATAGAAGAGGTCACCGGTCTTACCACTCAAGGTAGGAAATTTTACAAGGAGAGGTTGGTGACTAAAGTGACGAGAGCTATATTCTTGAAAGATAAGGAAAGAGCAAAGATTAAGAGGTTGGGGTGTGGTGGTTATGGCATGAAATCTATAAAGCCCATTTGGGGGGAGGTGGAGGTGGTGATAATGCAGTACTTCACTTTGGATGAGATATTTTCTACCATATATGGCTACCAGTCCATTCTCTTCAACCATTTTTGACATGGTAAGATATCGTTTCCTTTTGACCTACTCTTGTCCTTGGAAAATGGTATCTTGGAGTTTAGAAAGAACTCAAATAACCTCTTTTTGTATGAGGGGCTTATGCTCTTAATTATTGAACATATCAAAGTGAGGTATGTGATTGAAACCCCTAAAGTGAACAAAGCCCATAAACCTAAGGACGTGCCTTTTGAATTTGAAACGGGTGAAGACTCTAATGATAATGAGGAAACAAATGGTGAATCAGGTCCTCTTAAGGAGTTCTCTACTCCTCTTGACTCTCATGTGAATATATCCAAGAAGAGGGATAAGAAGGGGGCTTCTCCTTCTTCTAATGGCTTGCATAATGATATGGAATTGGATGTGCTCCCTTCGATTGGGGCCAAGTTCATAGGTTTTGTGAAGGTAGGGAAGGGAAGTCAGGGTTCCAAAAAGGTGGAGTCATCCCTCCCTTCTAGTGTGAAGAATAAATTTCTTGTAGGCGAAGATGAGAATAGGATGCTAGGAAAATCCTCTATGGGTAAGAAAATCCCTAAATTGGCTCAGGCTAAGGAGAAGGAAGTTGTTTCTCTTGTTGATCCTCAGGTTGGTGAGGAGCATATTCAAGATGCGGCTATGATGGAGAAAGGGAGTTGTGAGAACAAGGTGGACACCGAAGCGGAACGTGTGAAGAATTATATTATGTGGTTGATTTGAATGAGCCCCCTACGGAGTTCGTGGGTAGAGGTAAGGATAAGATGGAGTCTCCTGGTGGTAAGTTCTTTGAGGCTCAACCCGAGTGTTCTTTACAGGGAGAGCACACGAATTGGGAGTTGTTGGACTTGAATAATATCACCAGAATGGCTAAGGAAGGAACAAATGTTTTTTTTTTTAGATCTTTATGTGGCTCCTTCGTGAAGTCAAGCATCTCCATGTTAAGTTGGATTTGATGGAAAGTTTCAATGTAAGTGCCATGAATAATAGTAAATTGGAGGTGAAAATTTATAACAAGGTCAAAAGCATGAATATCACCCTCAACAAAATTACAGAGGATGCAACAAAAGTAAGAGTGGATTATGACTCTATAATTGTTGCTCTTGCGCAAAAAAAATAAAAAATCCAAGAGGACATGTCCACTCTTATTAATGTTATCCATGATTTTCTCCTGAATATTGTGGAGGGGTTGGTGATTTTAAATGAAAAGGCTCAAAAAATGGATTGGTAAGCCACTTATGAAAGAAAAAGAAGTGCTTGAAGTGGAGGATGAAACCTTGATGAGGAAACAAGAAAAAGGTACCAATGTTGGCCCTTGTGTTCGAACTAGAAGTAAAACTAAGAAAGATGCAAGGATTCTGGTACAAGAAGTGAATGAGATTATGGAGATGCATGAAAAATTTATTATTAAAGACCTGGAGGTAGAGAGGATTCTAAAGAATCTGTTGTAGCTATTGTTTTTTTTTGGTTTGCTTCTTGTTTGCTGCTTTCTTGCTTCTTGTTTGTTGATTTCCTATTTGTAGTTTTGACTTCCTTTTATTTTTGGGGCAACTTCCTAATGCTATATCTTTCAATATTCCTTCTCTTTTTGTAATGGTTTCTAGAATCCCTTGAAAACCTACTTTTTGATAATAAAAAACAACCATGAAAACACCAATTAATCAACTTAAAAAATAAAATAGAAAACAAAATTTCAAACAAGTACATCATACAAAGAGTTTTCTTATTGTGAACATTCACTTATGCAAATGGAGCAATTACCTAATAACAAGATTGTTGAGAATAAGAAAATAGTCTAAATCAATTGAAAAATATATTACATATTCATAATGAAAAAGGAAAAAGGAAAAGATCCTTCAAAGCAAGTGAAAACACCAACACAAAGATATATGAGAAAAATCAAGGACACTTTTCAATATGAATGCTTGATTTTCTAATAGTTACATTCTGGGCATAACATAAAAAATCACTAAATATGAATGACAAACTTACCAAAGTTTTACAAATAAGAATATGGTAAATTCATTTATCAAAGTATGTACCTCTTGTAAAATATATCTTCATACCAATAAATTGTTGTGATTTAGCACACCATAACTAATAAGGAAAAATAAATTATTACAAATCTTAACATTTTCATCAAGACTTGAAGAAAGATTTACATTCCCACATATTACTTTTGCATACATTACACAATGGGTACAAAAATTATCTCAAATGGGATTGGTTGAATCAATAATTAGCATAGCTACAAATATGAATTTTATACAAAAAGTTTTATCATGATCAATCAATGAGACAATAACAATTATTATTTATTAAAAAGGAAACTATAGTATAAGAATGCATATCAAACTAGAATTATTCATCCCAATTTCATTACAAAAGAATTAGATCTTGTATTCCACAAATATTTTACGTAAGATAAAAAAATAATTCAATAGATCATAAGTGGAAAAAAATTAAAATAAGAGAGTGATGATACTAAAGTAGAACAAATATAAAGTGACAATGATACAAATTTTAGTGAAATAGATGCTACTAACAATCATGAAACACCTACAGATTTACTAATACAAGTATTTACAAGGTCTTGATATGTGTATAGTCTATATAAAAGCTAATTGGAATAACACTTGTTGAAGCAAATCAACCAATTAAAATATTCAATGATAAATATGTAGAAGAAATGAACCTTTCAAACATATTATTTGGACATTCACAAGATGATGATGTTAGAAACCCTAGATTAGACATGAAAACCTAAACACCTTCCGCAAAAGAGTAAAACAATAAAAAAATAGAGCTTTGCATGTCAATGTGCAAATTATATTATTCAGAATTAAGAAATTACAATAAGAGAATTGCTTTATAAAAGCAATGTATGCAACCCTAATGTTGACCTAAAAACAACTCAACTAAATAAAGCTTACTTATTAATTAAGTAAACTAATTATTACCTAAGCAAAACTTAAGTAAAGTTATGCAAGTGTAATTAAATATTAATTACACTAACACCCCCCCATAAGTGCAACTTAGGGAGACTAAATAAGCATGCACCTAAAACTAAGATGAATGCAAGAAAGCATGAATGGGTCCCGACAACAAGTCTTGATCAGGTACCCATATACAAATGCAATAATGAGGTAAAGAAGGAAAACCCAGTGTGACAACCCCCCCTACAATGAGATGGCTGCTGCCAAAAAGCACTGGAAGAACACTGTGAAGTAACACTGGAACCGTAATCTGGCAAGCAAGGAAAGATAATTTTGTCTACTACTGAAACCGGATGAGAGTCACTGATTGACTCAAGGAATCATGATAAAAGCAACAACAGACCAAATGCCACAGAACACTCGAACACTCCAAACTGGAACAACCCTGGAATCTATGAAGCAACAGTTGATGATATGAAGATGACAAAATCTAGAAACCGTGAATCTCGATGTTGATGTCAAAATAAGACTGAAACTCTTCCATGGGAAAAAGTACCATAAAGACTCTGGAACATTAACCACAAATGTAGTTGCCCTCAAACTGAGATGGATCCGATGTGGATCATTAACCATAGGCTCTCAATCTAAAGTGTGAACCGATATGAATCTGATGTGTTAAGCTAAGACAAAAATGTGGCAAAAAAAAACTAAGAAACCAAATTACAACCCATGTGAGTTTCCATCAAAACATTATGAAGATCAAAGTGCATGCACACTCTAATAAGATTATTATGCAAGAAACCCCCCTAATGGAACTTTATATCAGTTCATTTATTACAATACCCAATGATTGCAAAATGATAAAATTCCTAAACATGCATAAACATAATATTTTTAAAAAGACCTTATATCTGAGTAGAGGACTGAACCAACTTTCCAATGCCACAAGAATGGGGAAAAAAGGATCACCGAGTCAAAAGATATGCCCTCCGGAGTGAAAAACACAAGTTCTGAGTTCAAGGACCTGAAAAATAAAATTGGAATAGAATCAAGAAAAATAACCTATACCAATAGAACGGGCTCGAAACCAGCTTTCCGACGATATCTTGTTTGCAAAAAACCAACTCTGTACTCAAAATTTATGCCCGATTTGGTGAAAGTGCTCCAGAATGGCCAATTTGGCCTACAGGTAGCCCAGAGGGCTAAAAAAATTTCGACCCCTAGTTCTGCATGCGACTAGGGGCTGGTGGATAGGGGGCTGGGGTGGAGCACCCGGTCACCTATGTGACCACTGCAGGTGCTAGAGGGTCGGTCGGGGGCTGGGCGCATAGTGCCCGGTCCCCCATATGACCGCGGTTGTTTGAGTTGGAGTCGTGGGGGCTGAGCCCGAGCTGGCGACCGGTAGGGGGAGCCACCGGCGGCGGCGGCGAACCGGTGGCCGCTGGGTGGCAGAGCTGGTGGTGTAGGCTTTTGTGCGGGCGGCGTAGGTTCCAATGCATTTTTTAAAAAAAATTTGAATTGTTTTTCAAAAAAATGCCTCGAAACACGTGCTGGGGAGGCTGTACGGCCTCTTTGGCAAATTTATTTTGCCTTCCGGATCAAGTGCTCAGAAATTGACCAAATGACAGGCGTCCTTAGGTTTTTTGGCCACTGCGAACGTAATGGTGACCTCTGTTCATGCTCAAAATGCTCCGAAAAATCAACTACCTCTAGAGCTTCCAAAAAATCAGCAAACATGAAACCCTCACAAATCTGGCAAATCATGACCAAAATCTACAAAATGAAAGTCAAACCTGAATTTTTCTAGTGCTCTGAATCCAATGGTGGTGCCCAATCTGATCCAAGATGTTGCATAAATAAACTCAAGGCATGATACCCTCGAGGAACCCCGAATGAACTCTGCAATGAATTTCTCCAGAATTTGAGAAGGGGTTGCATGTCAAGGCTCTGATACCATGTTAGAAACCCTAGATCAGACATGAAAAACTAAACACAACAAAACCTAAGTAAATTTATGCAAGTGTAATTAAATATTAATTGCACTAACAAATGACATAACCAAAGGATTGAGTATCAAAAAATTACACAATGAAAGATTTTGTATTCAAATGGTGAATCTATAAATCATGCTACTAATTTATTATTTAAGGAAATTCATGTGATCATAGATAAAATTGTCTTTTGAGTATATGGCTAAGAATTACAAAATATCAAAATTGAAAAAACAATTTTTTGTAGCAAAATATGTCAAATACAAGTCAAACTTTCATAAAATATTAAAATCAAATATTAGATACATTGATTTCAAGCATATTTGTATACCATTAAATTACCTACATCAAATAAAAAACAATTTATGATACAAAAATTGAGCCCTCTAACATTCTTCTTGATTTTTACAAGTGCAAAGCACCAATGCACGCCATTGGTATCTACATTAACTAAATTGTACAAAAAATGAAATAAATAAAGAAAAAATGAAGAGCACAACAATATAAAATTGAATGCATCATCAAAAAAGATCATATTACATGCACACACTAGTTCAAGCATTGCATGAATTGCCTAAAAGTATTATAACCTAGTTCTTGGTTGCATCGATGATTACTTATTTCTAACAAAATTTCAAAGCAATGGAAACTAACATGATCATGCCTTTATGGGTTAGAGATGCTCCTAAATATGGTAAATACAATAGTACTAAAAATGAACAATTTGTAGACAAATAGATTATTACATGCAACATGAAAATAAACTTGTAAAAGTACAACATTACCATGCAAGTTGTATAAAAACTAAAAGAACACATTGTAGATACAATTTCCAATTCCATCAATGAGAAAGACAAATATACTTGAGCCATTTACAACAATCGACAAAGCTATATTACATAATTCTATTGAATTGTTCGCAAGTATTGAATAAAAACGATACATCCAATATACCACTTTCATTGACTTCTTAAATGAATTGAAAATTAGCATAGATGATGTATACAAGAAATATAATTAACATTGAAACAATTAACAATTCTCCTAAAAAGAGCCCATGTACTTATTTTGAATAATACTCTTTCTAAAAGGCTCTCACAGTTATCGAAAACAAATATTGATGTGTGATTTATACTCAATTCATATGTTGTAGCATCATATTCTTCATCATACATGACAAAAGTTGACAAATTTGTAACCAAATCTTTCAAGAACATACATAAAGAACATGAAATGACAAAAGTAGATGTTATACAAACAATACACACCCTTGAAAAATCATTATTTAATTTGCAACATATATCAACTCATCTTGCAATATACATGGTAATTTTGTTGGAACATATTTTATGTTGTGCCGAAAGATTGACCTATTAACACTCTATACAAATACCAGAGATAAACGAATACATGGGAGGTGGTTATTCCATGTCACGAATCCAAAGAGAGACATTGGCAATTAGTCCAACAATCCCCCCCCTCAACGTTACCCAAGGGGATTCATACCCACAACCACGACTCTAATAACATTTTTTAGAACACATTTTATGTTGCGCCAAAAGATCGACTTGATAACGCTTGATACAAACGCCAGAGATAAACGGATCCACAAGAGACAATTAGTCCATGTCACAAATCCAAAGGGAGACATTGGCAATTAGTCCCACAAATTTTATCTCTATTAAATTCAACCTCAAGAAAATATCTTTTTATAACACATCTTCACCTCAAAACTACATATTCATTCTCAAGTATAGATCAACACTAAACAACAATCTAATAAATTAAAAAATTGTAACATGTCAAATCAATTATTGACCATTAGATGCATCGTTTAGAAAATATAAAAGACATTTACCTCACTCAATTTTTTTGAGTATGAGAAATTTCATTAGATTTGTCAAATAAAATAATTATTTTAACTAAGAAAATTATTACCAAGAAAAACTATTGCTATATATTCATGCAAGAGCATCCACGGTCAAGGGCAATCCTCACCAGCCAAAAAGAAAGCATTTTAATTTCTCAAGGTTTGGTAATTTTGAAGTTGGAGAATAAATTGCAATATTAGGCCTAAATAACATATTAAATAATTGGTCTTATTATGTTGTTGCAAAATCTTGGTGTGGGAGATAATTTAGAAGGCAATTTTAAAATGTGAAATTCAAAAAGGTAATCCGGGCGTTGATATTTGAGGAGTTACAAGTTGAGAAAACTCATTAAAGCTCTTCAATTGTAGCATGAGAAAATTTGGGTGCCCATATTGTGTTGTGTTTCTTTTTCTAAGATTGGACCTATTTGCTAGGAGTGGGAATCCAAGTTATCACTTATTCTTGGTAATTTCTTTGGAGTGGTTTTGATTTTTCTTTTTGTTGAGCATTTAATATTTTTCAATGTTGATTATCAAGGTGAAGAAAGCTTGCAATATGAACTTAAATAATTGAATGAAAATCTGAAATATGTAGATTAACCTAGCCTTAGTGTGAAGAAAGAATGAGAGAGAGAGATATAAGAATCATAACACATGCAACAACATATTTATGTGGAGAAACCCCGAAGGGAAAAATCTCCACCACCAAAAGAGAGAAAATTATATTACTGATAATATGAAACATTACATGCAGCAATAGACTTCTCTTATCATTTTTTATAAAATCTGGTAGCACCTTGTTACCCTGCATACATAGATGCTCTTACAACGCCCTATTTTGACCCAACAACCTCATTCTAGAAGATTCCAAAGTGGGACGCCTAACTATTTTGTCCTTTTTCAAAAGGACAAACAATAACGGCAACATTGCATTTACATTGTCTCATTCACCACTGTTGGTCAAACGGTTTCACCTCTTATTGGTAAATATACAAAACACTTTAGGAGAATTATTAATGAAAGGCTTTACAAGGTTGATGACACCTAAATCCTAACATTCTCCTACTTGACATCATACATTGTAAATTACACCTATAGAGATACAATTACATAGAATCAAGTACAGCGATCAAGGCCCATGGCCTTCCTGCACCAAGAGAACTTATCCATGGTGACTAGCTTTGTAAGAGAATTTGCAACATTATCTAAAGTGTCAACTTTTTCAATTAAGACATGTCTATTCTCAACCATTTCTTGCACAAAGTGATACTAAACATCAACATGCTTAGTATAAGCATGATACATAAGATTTTTAGCCAAACATATGGCACTTTGACTATCACATCCAATCCTCACTATCCTGCAATAAAAACCAATACCATTACCAAGTCTATGTAACCAAACCACCTCCTTAGAGGCATGTGTAGCAGCCATATACTCTACTTCAGTGGTGGACAAAGCAACTGTAGGTTGTCTTTTACTCATCCAACTCACTGCACCTCCAAACAAAGTAAACACATAGCCACTAGTGGACCTTCGACTGTCCAAGTCACCTACCCAATATGCATCAACAAAACCCTGTATGTCCAATGACTTTTCAACATTGTCAAAACCATGATAAACCAAACAGTAATCAGAACAAATATCTAAATACCATTTTAACAAAAGTTCAATGTTGTTTACCAGGGTTAGACATAAACTTGCTTAGAACTCTCACCGCTTGGGCTATATTTAGTCTTGTACAAATCATTGCATACATTAAACTACCGACAACACTAGCATAAGGAACTTTAGGCATTTCATCAATATCATCATCAGATTCAAGACACATGTCTAAACTTAACTCAGTACCAATAAGAAATGGAATATTTACTGGCTTACAGTCCTGCATACTAAACCTCTATAAGATAGTGTTAACATACTTACTCTGACTTAACCAAAGCTTTATGTGAACCCGATCCCTAATGATTTCCATCCCAAGAATATATTTAGCAGCCCCTAAATCTTTCATATCAAATGTGCCATAAAGCTAAGTTTTAAGTTCCCTAATCATTGCCTTATTGTTACCAATGAACAACATATCATCCACATATAAGACAATAATTAGTATTTGATCATCAATAACTTTAAAATAAACACAATGATCCTCTTCACTTCTAATAAAACCCAACTTTAATGCAAAGGCATCAAACTTCTGGTACCACATCCTAGGTGACTTTTTTAAACCATATAGACCGTTTTAACCTGCAAACCAAGTATTATTTTCCTTTCACAACAAAATCGTCTGACTGTTGCATACAAATTTCTTCCTCAAGATCTCCATCCAAGAAAGTAGTTTTAACATCCATTTGTTCTATTTCTAAATCATAAGCAACAACAATGGATAAAAGGAATCTAATAGAAGTTAACTTAGCAATAAGAGAGAATATTTCATCAAAATAAACTCCCTCTCTCTAGGAGTAGCCCTTGGCCACTAATCTAGCCTTGTACTGTTCCAACTTACCATTTGCACCAAACTTCCTTTTATATACCCACTTACAACCAATGGCCTTTCTTCCTTTGGGAAAACTAACAAGATACCAAGTGTCACAGTTTTTCAAAGACATCATCTCATCCTGCATGACCTGCATCCAAGACTCACATTCTTCTAAAGAGAGAGCCTCCCTGAAAGATCTAGGTTCATCACCAGTACTTAACAAAGCAAATTTACAACAAAAATCAGGTGGGCTATACCTGTCAACTGGATTTTGTTGTCTTGTGGACCTTCTCAAAGGTGGATTAAGAGGTTCTTCCTCATGTTAATCCTCATTATTTTCAACTTATGTTACAACAGATTCTTCATAACTCTCTTCTTCTCCATCTTGTCCATCTCTTTGTTCTTCCACATGTGCATCTTAGTGCTTAGTTTCAAAATGCATTGTCTTTGACTTTTCCTTTGGTTGCTCATCTTCAAAGTTAGCTCTAAATTCCCTGAAAAATTACATCTCTAGAAAATATCATCTTTCATGTTAGTGGATTCCAAAGTTTATAACCTTTAACATTTTCACCATAACCTACAAAGATGCATTTCTTAGATTTGGGATCCAATTTAGACTGCTTCTCTTTAGGTACATTAATAAAAGCCTCACAACCAAATACCCTTAAATGTGAAACTGAGGGCTTTTTACCCAACTACATTTCATAAGGTATGTTATCAACAAGAGCTTTACAAGGAGATTTGTTAATTAAACAAATAGTACCAACAACTTCTGCCCAAAAACATTTATCTAACTTAGCACTACTTAACATGCTCCTAACTCTTTCCATTAATGTACGGTTCATTCTTTCTACTACCCCATTTTGTTGAGGTACGTAAGGTATAGTCCTTTTCCTAACAATTCCTGCATGTTTGCAAAACTCATCAAATTCTTTAGAAAAATATTCACCCCCATTGTCAAATCTCAATACTTTGATCTTATAATCTATTTGCTTTTCAACCAATACCTTAAGTTCCTTAAATTTGGTGAAAACTTCAGATTTTGTATACATAAAATAAATCCAAGTATATCTTGAGTAATCATCAATGAAGGAAACATAATAACGAGATCTACCCAAATAATTTGTATCCAATGGACCACATACATCCGAATGAACTAGTTCTAATAATCCATTAGCTTTATTAGTTCCTTTAGGAATGATGACCTATTTTATTTACCAAACACACAATCCTCACATAAATCATTTTTACCATCAGAATAATCAAAAATACTGTCTACTAGTTTCTTATCAAGTATGGTCCTAAGACCTTTTTCACCAATGTGAACCCAATCTATGGTGCCACAACATACATGCATTTTCAATGCTAGTTACAAAAGAGGAATTACAAAAAGTAGAGGCATGTAGCCTAAACAAAGTCTCTATCTGAAATCCTTTAGCAACCACCAAACTTCCCCTTACCATCCTGCAATCAGACTTGTCAAATGTCACATGCATTCCAGAATCATTCAACTTGGAAACCGAAATTAAATTTTTTGTAAGGTCTAAAATATGTAAAACATCATCAAGGATTTTAACTCTCCCATCATTGAAACACAACTTTACCTTTCCCTTACTGACAATCTTTTGTGAGTTGTTGTCACCCATGAAGACCTCTCCTCCATAATATTCTTTGTATGTAGAAAACAACTCCTTATGAGGAGTCATATGGAAGGGAGCACCTGAATCAATAAGCCAAGCATCATTACAAACTGTGTTAGCTGAAATAATCAAAGCATTAGAATCACTGTTATCAGAGGACTTTTTTGTGGAGGAATCTGCATTCTTTTTATTGATTCTACATTCCTTCTTCACATGTCCTCGTTTACCACAGTTCCAACACTTCATTTTGCTCTTTCTAGGGGTCTTAGATTATCCTTTAGACTTATCTTCTTATCCCCTTTAGGCCCTTTTTCCTTGGACCTACCTCGCACATGCACTTAGGTTCTACACCACCACTTGTCATAGCAACAATTAAATTTTCTCAAGATTTTGGCAAATAGCAAATCAATAAAATGCATTTATCCTCATCTTCTATTTTAACATCAATAGATGCAAGCTAACTTATAATCAAATTAAAACCATTCAAATTTTCAACAATAGAATCACCATACTTCATCTTTAATGAATACAAACATATTTTGAGGTACAACTTGTTAGACAAACTCTTAGTTTGGTAGATGTCACCTATCTTCATCCAAAGCTTGTATGTCATGTCTTTTGAAGAGACATTCAGGAGGACAGAGTTAGTGAGACACAATCGAATGGTCCCTCGAGCCTTCTTGTCCAACTTCTTGCAATCTTCATCCGACATGGATGATGTAGATGGCTTCTTATCAACTGAAACTAGTAACCACTGATCTCTCTCCTCAAGGAGATCCTCCACTTTCAACTTCCACATCTCATAACCAATGCCATTGAACTTCTCAATATCTTGACGAGAGGTGGAGGCCATGGTATGCAATCTTTCACAAATCTACAAAACCCACAACACAAAAGCTCCCACTACAACAAAAAACCTTCAACACTCTAAAAAGAAAGCATCCTTTCCTTAACAGAACCGTTAGCTCTAATACCAAATGTTGATTATCAAGGTGAAGAAAGCTTGAAATATGAACTTAAATAAGTGAATGCAAATCTGAAATATGTAGATTAACCTTTAGCCTTAGTGTGAAAAAAGAATGAGAGAGAGAGAGAGATAGAAGAATCATAACACATGCAACAATAGATTTACGTGGAGAAACCCCGAAGGGAAAAAACTCCACCATCGAAAGAGAGGAAAGTATATTACTGATAATCTAAAATATTAAATGTAGCAATAGACTTCTTTTATCAATCTCTGTAAAATTCGGCAACACCCTGTTACCTTGCAAACTTGGAAAACTGAATTGAATAACCCTAGCTCAAGGCCCCAATTTAAAGAGATTTGTGAGGATGAAAACCACCATGGTTTCACCAAACAAAGGAAGAAATACCACCTAGAAAAACTCACACCTCCCTCCTTGAAAATGGTTGAAAATACCAAAAATAACCTCTTACAAATGCTCTTGCAATTGTCATAAGGCATCTCTCATGCAAGGGTGCCTGGGGTCCAAGAATATCATATTTTGTCATAGAGAATCTATCATACTGTCATAGAATCTTATGAAAATTGTCAAACATGTCATAGATGCTCTTACAACACCCTATTTTTACCCAACAACCTCATTCTAGAAGATTCCAAAGTGCGACACCTAGCTATTTTGTTTTTTTTCAAAAGGACAAACGGTAATGGTAACACTGCATGTACATTATCTCTTTCACCACTGTTGGTCAAACGATTTCACCTCTTATGGGTAAATGTACGAAAAAATTTAGGAGAATAATTAATTAAAATATTTACAAGGTTTATGACACCTAAATCCTAACATTCAAGGCATTTTTCTAGGTTGGGTAAGGAAGATGGAAGTTACAGGAAATGGAGATAGTGGATGCATTATTGAAGGTGATTTGACAATTTGGAGATTATTATTATTCCAGATTGTTTGGGGTAATAAAAAGGGAGGCGTGGATTTTCTTGGAAAAAGGAGAAGACATTTTGTTGCAGGTTTGAAGGTGTGTTGCAATAACAAATGGATTATAAAATCCATGGTTGAAGATCAACAAAGTTGGTTACTGAAGAGTGCAGATTGAAAAGCAAGTTTCACAGTGATGGGAGATGATTTGAAGAGGAAGAATTTGTAGCTTATTTTTTGTGTTGTTTATTATCACATAGCATATTTTAATTATTTTGTATTGGTTTCTTTCAGCCAGTATGGCTACACAAACTTATGTAATCAAATTTTATTGAAGTTGTGAAATTTTGTTGCAAGTTAAATAGAAAAGATTAATTTTGTTGTTGCAAATCTCCACATCTTGTTTGTTGTTGTTGATGTTGAATGATTTTGTGTGAGGGTTGTGTGAGACCTTTCCTTGCACCATTGGTATTAGTGTAGGAGTTCCTAAGTCTACAAGAAGAGCGTCAAATTGAGGCTCTTTGTAGTAGGACCTATGAGTTGTGGGTTGTGAGAAAATGCTTCCAAGAGTAGCCCCACGAGGTAGGGGTAGATGTGGAGGTAGAAACCCTCCTAGCGTTGATGATTTTAGAGCCCTCCATAGGTAATTTCAAGCATTGAAAGAAGATTTTCATTGAGGAGATGATGTTACAAGAAGAGATGAAAGTGATGATGAAGCTAAAAATGAGGAACCATTCGAAGAAGCGCGAGATGAAATAGATCCTAGAGAAGTCAGATTGCCTAGGGCCATTCCAAGATTGGAAAAAGACCAAAGTTGGAAGTCTCAAAATTTGATAAATCTAAAGGAGCTCATAGATTGGATAAATGACATGGAATAATTCTTTGAATTTGAAGAGATTGAAGATAATGATAGAGTGAAATTTGCGAAGACAAAACTAAAGGGACATGCTAGCATTTGGTGGAAATAAATCTAGCTTGAAAGAGGAAGGAGAGGAAAAGATAAATTTATAGATGGGATGGAATGGTGGAAAAGATGAAGAAGCATTTCATTCCTATAGACTATGAACTGGAGTTACTCAAGAGAATGCAAATTTTGAGACAAGGAACAAGAACTGTAAAAGAGTATACCGAAGAATTCCAAAAATTCCTGATTAGAACTAGATATTCTGAAGCAAATAAGGAGAAAGTAGCATGTTACATCAATGGGTTGAAGCCTAAAATACAAGAATAATTGGTATTAGTTACAATGTGCACGATAGAATATCAATTTGTATTGAAGGTGGAAGAAATATTAAATCGAAAATTTGAAAATAAGCAAAAAGGAAGAGGTCTTGGTGGAAGAACTAGAGGAAGATCTTATGGAGGACAAGACAATAATAAAAAAAATTAGAAAAATGAAGACCATGGCAACAACAAAAATAAAAAAATTAATAATTCTTATAACCCTCGAGAGCAAAATTTCAGAAGGAGAGGAAGATCGGGATTCAGAAGATGAGGTTTTCATGGAACATGTTTCCGGTGTGGAGAAGAGGGACACTAAGCTTATGATTTCCCTCATAATTAGAAAAGAATCGATATAAGGAATAAAAACAATGAAAAGGCAACAAATGTGAATAAGGAAGATGCAAAGTCATCACATTCTGAAGAAGCATAAAAAGAAGTCTTAATGACTAGGAAAGCCCTATTGAATGGAGATAATGAACATGTTCAAAGAAAGAGTTTGTTTAAAAAAAGATACAAGTGTGAAATAAAGGTATGCAACATTGTCATAGATAGAGGAAGCACTGATAGCCTTGTGTTTGAAGAAATGGTGAACAATTTGAATCTAGAAAGGAGAAGGCACCCACATCTGTATAGGATTGCTTAGATTTCATAATGATAAAAAAACTTTTGGTCAACAAACAAAGTTTGGTAACATTTAAAATAGGAGGTTATAGTGATGAAATTATGTGTGATATTATACCTATGGATGCTTGTCATGTTTTGTTAGGAAGGCCTTTACAATTTGATAGGAAAAAAATGCATGATAGGTATGCCAATACATACTCATTGACGAAGGATACAGTGAGACACAAATTGAAGCCATTAAAAGAGGAAATGGGTAAGGTTTCCAACAATGGAAGGGTTTGTTTAGTTGATGCCAGGAAATTTTTAGATGGCATGAAGCATGAAAATGTTTATTTATTTTTAATTCCAAAAACTAACAAAGAAAAAGTGGAAGATGTTCATATGGTAGTTGCACATTTGTTGCATGAATTTCAAGAAATTATTTCTGATAATGCACTGGAAGAATTACCACATGTGAGAAGGATAAGTCATCCGATTGATTTGATACTAGGAGCAAGTTTTCCTAACGAAGCAACCCATAGAATGTCTCCTATAGAGAGTGAAGAATTGAATAGACAAGTACAAGAATTGTTGCAGAAAGGTTTGATCAAAGAAAGCTTAAGTCCATGTGCAATGCTTGCGATTTGAGCGCCAAAGAAAGGTGGAGAATGATAATGTGCATGAATTCAAGATCCATTAACAAGATCACCATCAAATAAATATTTCTATTGCCTATAATGGATGATCTTATGGATTGCTTAAGTGGAGCTGAGTACTTCAGCAAGATTGATTTGAAGAGTGGCTATCATCAAATTTGAATCAGAGAGGGAGATGAACAAAAGACAAGTTTCAAGACTAAAGAAGGCTTGTATGAGTGGTTGGTCATGCTTTTTAGGCTAACCAATGCACTAGCACGTATATGAGATTGATGAATGAGGTAATAAAAGAGTTTTTGGGCAGATTTGTGATTGTATATTTTGATGATATTTTGATCTTTAATAAGACATTAGAACATTTGATGCACATTAGACTTGTTTTTGAAAAATTGAGAGAAGAAAAATTGTTCATTAACTTGAAGAAATGCATCCTTATGAAAAGAGAGTTGGTGTATTTGGAACTTGTCTCAAGAGATGAAATCAAAATGGATTGTGAAAAGGTGAAAGCTATCCTAGAATGGCCTACACCTAGAAGTGCTATAGAGGTGAGCTCATTTCATGGTTTAGCAAGTTTTTGTAGGAATTTCATTAGAAGTTTCAATAGTATTTGTGCACCACTAACTGAGACCATGAGAGGGGATAAGAAAGAGTTCAAATGCACTATCGAGGCAACAAGGAGTTTTATGTTGTTGAAGACTAAGGTGATGGAGCACCCTATTTTAATACTTCCAAATTTCAACAAGGTATTTCAAATAGATTGTGATGCAAGTGGTAATGCCATTGGAGTGGTTCTAATTCAAGAAGGTAAACCCATTGCTTACTTTAGTGAGAAGTTAAATGATGCAAAGAAAAAATATTTAATTTATGATCAATAGCAATTTAGTGAGAAGATAAACCCATTGTTAAAGCATTAAATAAATGGAGACACTATCTCTCGCCTAGGAGTTTTTTTTATTTACTAATCATCAAGCACTTCAATATTTGAATAGTCAAGGGAAGTTAAATCAAATGCACATGAAATGGGTAGAATTTTTGCAAAGTTACATGTGTTTTGAAGCACATGAGTAAGAAGTCTCACAGAGTTGCAAATGCATTGAGTATGTTGGTTATTTTTAATGAACCAAGATTATCTCAATGGTTATCTATGAATGTGCCATATTCAATTGTCAATAACTATGAGGGATTGGCCAACGAACAAGTGAAATCTTGCTAGGATTTCTCTCTGCACTTTGGGCTCTGCAAAACTCGGGAGGGTGATCCCTACAATGTATTTTCAAATACTCTTGTGCCAAATATCATATACATTGCAAATTTAACAGATAAATTCTCCTTTAATTGCTTAACAAGTGGAAACCTTAAAGATCTGGCTAATCTTCATGGTGACATCTCATTAAAGCATGAGAAAATGTTATAAATTCAGCTCGACATACATTCACATAGAAAATGGATATTGAAATTGATTTTGAATGTAGTTGCTAAGAAAGATCTAGGAAATTGTAACATAACATGACCAGTGCCTTATCCTAGGGCAAGGAATTCTAAATCATGTAATTGAAAACATCTAACAACATTATTCCTGTCATAACAAAGCCTACCAATGATGCCTTACACCATTGATACAAGAAACTTAACCAACAATACTTAATTATTTGTGCATACATTCACATAAACCTTTATTCATGTTAAAACATATTTAACTCATTCTTTGAACAAGTGTATTAACAATGAATAAACATGTAAGGAAAGACAAGAAGATGAATAGAAGTAATCTTTGATTCCTTTATATTCATAATCTATGCAAAGTATACAATGGATAATGTTGGCCTTGAATATTTGTTATTTATATTCCAAAATATGATAGTATTGTTATCACATTCACCATTACAAAACTCAAAAGACTCTTAGAACATGGAACAAACTCATATTTTTACTATCTAGACCTGGTTACAAAATTTCTCTAAGATCAATCAGTTAACAACCCCATACAATTGGCCTTGAATTCTCTTTTATAAGAACAAGGGAGAAAAACAAGCTTCGAGCCAAATGTACACATGTTATATTTTCATTTTTCATTCGCATTTACATTCAAAAGGAAGTTATATTTTCCCAAACGCGAGGGAGAAGTTCACATCAGACAAAAACTATCTCATTTGTAGATGAAGACTCTCTCACCTTCCAGAAGGCTCTTTAGTCATTGCAATTTATTCTTTCCACGAGTTACACATCCTTTTCCATGTGCTCTAAAACTTGAGGATAAAAATCATAAAATAGAGAAAGAAGAACACACCCAAGCATTTCCATGTCATCAATTTGAAATGGAGATAATACAATATTTGGACATTGATGTATCTAAGGCCTAATTTGTAATAGTTTTAGGCCATGTATTGTACTTCTCCCACTATAACCTTTGTTGTTGCAGACATAGGGTCAAAACTTCAATCACCATTTCACCATTGCAACAACTTACTCATCCAGGATGTCAACATACTTGCTCTTCCAGAGCTTAAAGTCTTCCTCAAAAGGCCATTCAAATGTAATAACCTGGTATGCCTTCTTCCTGTGTGGGTTGTATTTAATTACCACCCGATTAGCCTCTTTGTCAAACTCTTCAAGGAATATGCTTGTGTGGGTGAACCTATCCATGTTGTTCTTCAACATCTCCACAACCACTCCATCACAAATTAACTTGGTCTGAGTGGCTATCACCTTGTTTGCTTGGTCCTTCCATTCTTGTAGGGGTTTAACTTCACCATTCTCATCCAAAATATCTAGAAGTAAACTGAAACTCCACTCATCAAACCTCTTCACTAGATCCCTAATTTTCATTTCCAATGGTTCAATCAACCCTTGGAATTCCTTGATTGCATTCATAACCAATTTGAAAGTCGGGACAATGCTAGGTGGCTAATTGGCATCATGTTTTGATCCAATTGCCATATCTCTTAATTCTTGGAACCTAGGGATCCATTTATCCATCAATGGGTTGGCAACCTCTTTATCCCTGTCAAAGTTCCTTATTGCATCAAACATAGAGGAGTAATTTAAATGAATGTCAATCAACCTCCTCTGAATCCCTTTATCAAAGTGTTCTAGTACAACAATCACAATTTTCATGTTGCTCACATGGAGTAGCTCATCAAACTGCTGACATCTTTTCTCATAATTCTTAAGCTTATCCATCAACTCTTCCTCGATAACTCCTTTTGTTGGAGGTGCATCTGATGTACTTGGAGTTGATTGTGCAATGGGCACATCCTTAGAGTTGAGAAGCATAACCTCAATTGGGATTGGAGGTGGTGAAAGAATAGGAGAAGATGAAAAATGTTCCTGTGGGGAAGAGGGAGGAAGAATGATTGTTTATGATGGGTTTGGTTGCATTGACTGAAACTTCTCCTTTAGCAAGGCAATCTCCAAATGCATCTGAGTTATTTTTTGTTGCCCCACATTGTATTTAGCCACTATATCATTATACTTTGTTCTAAACTTGTCCCTCTCTTCAATTAAGAACTCAACTGTGGCTTTAGTGAATAGAGCTACATTAACATTCAATGTAGTTGCTTCAATAGTTGAAGTATTTGATACTCTTCTAATGATTAGCCCTCCTCTGAATCTAGTAGTCAGTTCTGCAACCTCTGGCTTCTTAGTGCTTGGAGCTAAGGCCCAAATGGCCAATGTGTCCCATTGGGAGCTAAAGGTTGATCCTTGTAAGGCCAAAGCAACTTCCTCTTTTGTGTTGAAGATGGGGGGCATCATGTCTCATGAATGTATCAAATGCAATGGCTAATGCCAAATCCCACTCTGGTAGTAGCAATACACCACTCTTTCTGACCAGTTCTCTACCTTCAACTGTAGTGATGTTTTGATACTTGGTCCTCATCTCATTGCGAACGTCAACCTCTATAATGTCTTTGGTAACTCAAGGATCTTGCTTGCTTTCATCTCAACACTCATCACATATTCATCGTTCATTGCCATCCACACATATTCTTGAAATTCTTGTGTCTTCATGAATCTCTCACAAGCTTTAGCTCTAACATCCTCTTCACTATTCACCCCACTTAAGTTAGCCTTGGTAACTCAAGGATCTTGCTTGCTTTCATCTCAACACTCATCACATATTCATCGTTCATTGCCATCCACACATATTCTTGAAATTCTTGTGTCTTCATGAATCTCTCACAAGCTTTAGCTCTAACATCCTCTTCACTATTCACCCCACTTAAGTTAGCCTTGCTTAGTCTGAGACTTAAAGTCTATAGTAGTGTGTCTCTTTTGGGGGGAGGGCATGCCTTGCATCATTTCATCTTCTGTGACAAGAATCTCCTCATTTGAATCATATGTTGGATAGTCTACAAGGTTGCTTGATTCAACCCTCTACTTTTTCATTGGTGGTCATAGGAGGAGATGCTCTCTAGGTGGTGAATCAAGCTCAATTGTTTGTGGGATGAAAGAATGTAGTGGTGGCAATGGTGGTCATTGTTGCTGGGGAGAAGGTGCCCTTGACTCTAATTGTGTGGGAGTGGTGATTGTCAACAATTTCTTTACAGTGCTCTCCTTCCTTACATATATATGCATCTTCTTGGGGGCCTAGTAAGTTGTTCTTTCTTCTATCATGGGGGCCTTCCCCTTACCATGTTCTCCAATGACCACAACTTTACCCTTGTCTTGGACCATTCTTTCCTCCAAAGTTACGCCAACCTTATCAAGATTTTGCATAACTGTCTCCACTCTCAAAATTGCATCTCCTATGTCAGACAAAGTTGCAAACTAAGGGTCTTTCACCCTTTTTTCTATTTCCAACTTTTAAAAACAATTCATTTCCTCATCATGTCCTCTTGTGTCTGGAAATCAAAGATGTTTCTGATAATGTCCTCAAGGAAGGAGAAGGTGTGAACAAACTGTCCTCCTTTTATTCTATGCATAAACCAAACCATAAAACCCTCTGGGTCATAACTTTTGTATGCTTGAATTTTCATTTCATAAGGCCTTAGCCTATCAAGAAGCTTCTTCCATTCATTATCATGAAAAAATAAGAGAATATTGTGTAAGCAGGGAAACAGTTCCTTTCCTCATCTCAAATAAGTAATATCTTCAACATCACCTAGCTGCCATGTGACCTCAAGGAAGCCAATCCTCAATGGTACATCTCTAGGGAGTACATGGGGTGTTCGTCTTGTTCCATAGACTCTGATAATTGTGCAATCGTGATAAGGGATTACATCTCCCCAATTGTGATTGATCTTCAAATCAGGGCTTCTTTCCACTAGCCTCAAGAAATCATGCAATTTAGGTGGAATCCTTGGCATATTCACAATCAGAGCTCTTTTAACTTGGAGGCAAAGATATTTGTGGCAACCACAAAACTAATTTTTTGCTCATGTCTATCTAACAAGGGAGTCCATGATTGAACATGCATCACCACACCATCCTCCACTTTCTTCAACTCCATTTCCTTACCAAAATAATTTGCACCCTTGTACAAGAACATGTGCATAAACATGGAAACCCACCAAACTCTCACACCATAGTGTCCATTTTTCAATGCTACTAAACCCTTATGTATCCCTTCTGACATTTGTCGACAATACCATCCTTAACTCCAAGGCCATGAAACATAGTCAGCCCAATACATTTTTCATTTATTGAGGGCGGTAATTGGTCAAGCAATTCTTGAACCAAGGGTCTCTTTTTAGGTTTAGAGCCAGGGAGTTGAACTTTCGGTGCCATGTCTAATGAGCAATTTGACCTAGGGCTTCTAGGTTTCAAGTGAAGACTCGACACAAAAACTAACCAAATTCTTAAAATTGCAGCAATGTCAATGAACGTCAAACTTTAAAAGAAACCTTAAAACCTAATTCTGATGATAACAATAGCAATTGAACGAAAACCAGGAGGAAAAATAGCTCAAGAGGTACAATTTGAACTCACTGGTGTGAATTGCAGAAAACCCTAATTTTGAGGATGTCAAATGCTCGAAATGTATAGCAACAACTTATGAATGCCTTAGAAATCTTTTGTATTCAACTACAAGCTTTTATGGTGAATAAAGTTGTCAATTTGACAAAAAAACATCAACTCTACCATTACTGATCGCTCGCGCGAACTAGAACGACTCCATGATGTTCTTTTTAGTAACTTTGAATTTTTGTTGTCAATCTCACCGTGATTTGGATTGGTGTGTGGCTCAAATGAGGTCAAAGAAGTTTGAACATTTCACTTTATGCTGACTTGACATCCACTAAACCAAATTCTCGCCATGTGTGCACCTTCTTTGTCGACTTCATGGCCCCACCGAGCTTTACAAGCCGTGAGAGAGTCCACGTGGTAGCCACCTGCTAGCCATCTGGAATTTGCAAGGTTCAAATCTATGGTCGTGGGCTAGCGGGCAACGAGCTAGATCAACCCAATGACCTTCAATATGTGTTCTCTTTAATACATAGGCTAGCGCTCATGAAATTATCCTCCCTTTGTGATAGACGATTGAGACTAAAACATCGCATTGATCAATTGTGCATGTGCTCTAAAAATCACTTTAGTAGCACACTCTTAACCACTTTCATAGTCGTGAGAATATTTCACCATATACTTCATGCCTTGTAAAGTCCTGCAGATGGTGGCGATGATGCCACGTGTCAATCGCCAGCTGTCTCGCTGAGAGACGAAACAAGCCTGTGGGTCCCCCGCTAGCTGGCAGGGAACATTCGAGATTCATCATTAAGATCACATCGCAATCGTTGACTTCAATGCCTTTTACCACAAGTGCCACCCAACTGCTGCCTCATTGGTTCTTTTATCAGATTATTTTATTGTTGCGGGCTAGCGAGCAACCAATGGAAACTAAGCGGTGGGCCATCTCGACCATGACATAAGCCTTTTAATAGACATGTGTGTTAAGTGATGACTTAAAATGGGGTCATTTGCTAGGTTTATAAGATAAAAGACTTAGGCATTATTTGGGACCAAACTTAGGATATATGGCAAATAATTAAATGATTATCAAACTCGCTTAACTTTTGACATGATTGAAATAATTCAATGGGTAGCAACCGACAAGCTAAGCAAGAAGGACCGATAAGCAAATGAGTTTGATATCTCAAATAGTAACTAGGGAAACCGAGAACAAGCTAGCATAGGTCAACTGCAAATTAGAATGCATGCAAGGGTTTTCAATACTTAGAATTTCTGAGGAGTTTAAGGCATTAAAAAGACCCTAGAATAGGGGTAAAACCAAAACCCTATGCCACAAGACACATCCTAGAGCATAATAGACAACCAAATATGCATCAAACATCAATGGAACACAAAAATTTTAAGGGTTCCACTAGAGTAGAAGACGAAGTTTGCTAACCAAAATGCAAGATGAAGTTGTTGGATTCAATGAATTGCATGAAGATCTTGATTTTGGAGAGACTTGGAGAGCATGTAAGGAGCCTATTGTAACTAATAGAATAAAGTGGTTGGACTATTTAGTTCAAGAGGGTATGTTGTTCAAAGGTAATCAATTATGCATTCCTAGAAGTTCCATGAGAATTAATTTGATTAAAGAAAAACAAAATGGAGGACTTGCAAGACATTTTGGTTTTGCTAAATCCATAACACTTGTTGGAGAACATTATTTTTGGACTCAATTGCAACAAGAATTTGTCAAATGGCAAAAGGAACTAGTCAAAACACTACTTTATATCAGCCATTACTGGTACTTAAGAGGCCATGAGATGAGATTAGTATAGGGTTGTGTCCCACAAGGAGTGGTACCACTTTATGTGAAGACTCCACCCACCACACAAGAGAGCATGCCCCTCTGCCATTTTTCTTTTTCTCGTTAAAATTGTTTTATCATTTTTAAAAAATGTAAAATGTACAAGCAGAGGAAAGGCAGGAAAACTGTTTAAAAAAGTTAATCCTCTTCCTCTACATCATCTATTCTCACACTTTGCTAAATTCTATCTTAAATGTAATGTCCCCTTCTCAACAGTGACCTGACAATTGACCGTTAGTCTATCCTAGTGACCCGTAGACTACTCGGAAGCAAAATTAGGGTTTCCTATCTTCTAAGAGGGCGTTTCAGCTTGTGTTGAAGTGTGCTTATGGAATCTTGGTGATTGGTTGGTAGCTCTTTTCTGGGTTTTCAAGGAGCTTCGCATTGGTATATCTGGCATGATAGTCCAGGTTACTTCCGGAATTTACTATTTTTAGTAAATTCTATTTCTGGCAGTGGTCTTGTTGGCTTCAGTTTTTTTGTCTTGCCTCGTCAGTGGTTCAGCTGGCAGTATCTGATTTGGCGCATGGATGCAGTTCTGGAGAGATAAGTTGTTTTAATTAAAATAATGTTTATTTTAATTATTTCCTCCCTTGGTCTAGCTTCACAAACTTAAGTCTTTTTTAAAAAGGGGACTTCAATGGGTTGGTGCCTCATCCAAATAATTTAAGTGAAATTGTACCTTTGTTTAACAATGCTGATTTAGAGAAAAGGTATGCCACTTGAGGAAGAATGTAAAAAGTGAAAATGGCATGGGATTTACCTTAAGAAAAAAGGTACGCCATTCCTTGAGTCAACAGACAACAAAGAATTAGGGCTTCTCTGAGTGGAGCGCACCTTCTGGAAGCTTCTAGAGGTGCCTAGCAAAGTTATATAAGGAAGTTTGGGATCTTCATTTCAGCATCTTGGATTTTATGCAAAGTTATGCTGCCGGAATGGTATTGGGATTGCTTCGAGGGATGCATACCTCCTAGCTAGGCTTAACTTCTTGCTTGTAATACAACAACTAGTTGAGAGATTGATTCTAGTGAACTATTTTGCATTGTAGTTGAGTTGCTTATCATTTTAGTCACTTTTTGCAGTTGTTGTTCTGTCACAGCTGATCCATGTTTTTATTCAGAAGTCTGAAAATAAAAGTATAATGGTTTTGGGCATTTGTTTTATCTGTTTCCTTGCTAGGGGCGACCATTCTTGCAAATTTACAAATTTTAATATTTAGTATTTATTTTTTAAAGGCAAAATCGCCCCTCTCATAGGGCCGTACATTTCTATTTATGCATTGTTTTCCGTGCCAAAATAATGGAAGAGTTTTAGGTGGGTTTTAGTACTTGATCTTGGTCGCCCGCCTTGTTAGAGCATAATGCATTTTACTTCATGTCATTTGGTTGGGATTTGAGGGAGATATGAGTGATTTAGTGATGTTGCAGGTTGCTGGACTGCGCCATTTCAGTCCCTGTTTCAGTCACAGCGGATTGAGAGAAGTCACTTTTGAATGGGCTGGGGTCTAAAAAGTCTAGGATGAGTTTGAGGGAGTTTATTTACATTATTGCAGCATGATATATCTTCTAATCACATATGCTTGGCAAGCTCTCTATGTTATTGTAAGTTGAACAATAGTTCTGTCAGCAACTCTTCTATTTTCTGATCTAACTCTTGTACTTTCCCACGGCTATGGAAGAGACTGGCATGTTTCAATCTTAGTTAGTTGTATCACCCGCTGAAGAAGTGGAAGAGGCTGGCTTGCCGCCTATTTGATTTCAATAATGCATTGTTACATTGTGCTGATCCGCTGAGCCATCACAAAATCATGGACCCTCTGACCATATGCTCGCCCCTCCTCCCACCTTGGGTCTTAGGGCACATTCTTGGTTAGAGTTATTAATTCTACCAGTTTTTCAGTATTGCTAACAACCCCCTTCAAGTATGCTCTCACCTTGCCCGTACTGGGATCTGGGTTGATCAAAAAGTCAAGGGTTCCCTTCAACCGGTTTATGTTTACACTAACACTAATGGGTGTACTTAGTTGTGTAACAAAATGAAAAAATTGGCCAATATATTTTATTAAACCAGAAGAAAAAAACATGGCAGGTACTCGTACTACATGGCACTTGTTTATATATAAATTTGGAATCAAAATATAATTGAACTTGCACATCTAATGGTTCAAATTTGACATTTTAAATGTTCTAGAAGCTAAGTTCTTCCATTTCAGCTCAAATTTAACTTGTCATCTCCAGCCAAAAGGAAAAATCAATTAAAAAAATTGTGCCTATCCTTGAACTTGAATGTTTTATGGTTCAAATGACATCTTAAATGTTTGGAAATCAAGTTTTTTCCATTAAGGGCTCAAGTTTAACTTGAAAACCCAAGAAGACAGCATCTTCCAAAAAGATCGGAATACAGATAAAAAAACATCTGTACAAATTTTCATTTCTACAAATTTGCATCCAATTCACTCTCAATCTGACACTTTTGAAGCTTTCTCAAGCATATACCAATTCATAAAGCCTGTGATCTGAATAAATCCATTTATGTATAGCCATTTATATTATACAATGTTCTTTCAACTAAAGTTGGAAAAAGAACTCCCATCTTACCCACTCATGGAAATCAGTATGACATGGCAAATTTTAACCATATTTAAAAAATGAATCATGAATGAAATCGTTTATCATTGCCCACCTAACTATGAAGGAGATAATACATTGTATATACATTTACAACTTATTTTAATAGCTTACAAAAAAATGTAAATAACATGATTTCTTTCAAGGGGATGTCATTTGCACCATTTTTACTTTACATTTCCATCTTCATGTTTCTCTTGTGCACAACTTGATCATTGCTGGAAAATTTCTCCAGAAGCATCTTCAAAATTCGCTCTGAAGGTTCTCTCAAAAATAAAGATTACTGTTCCCGATTGTCAGTCGCCAGGCTAGATGAAAATAATTCTTGTTTTTCAGATAATTCTGGATCCACAACCATCTCTCTTACCAACCTCCTTGTCTGAATTCTATAGTAGCTTCTTGTAACTTCTGTTTTAACATTCTGAAGCTCCTCTGACCATCTGTACTCCAACGAATTGATGCACTCCTTTTGAGGAGATCAGACATGGATGCACTCGTAAATGGAGACATTGGTGATGATTCCTTACCAGGCTTACCAGGTGTATCATCATAAGCTGCCAGGAGAGAGAAACCAGGCAAATGAAGCAGTTAGGGTAATATAAGAAAAACAAAGTAAAAGTTTAGAACGTACAATTAACCGTGCAGAGTTCACAAAGTGCAAAATGGATATAAAAAGGATGTATGTACATAAGAAAAAACAAATAGGTTATCCCTAAATTCCTTGCACATTATCTGTTTAGTTCTTTTGACATAAATAAATATCACTGACAGAAGTGATCAAGTATCTACCACAGTGGGAGAACCACTTTTTATTTAAGCATCCCAGTTCTGAGGGAAACTGAATTTTCATTTTGTGAAGGGCCGTACTTGAATGAACAATTACCAGTTTAATTAACTTCTTATTTCATACACAAGTACTGGCAGAATTAACAAAACCTTTATGTTCTACAGTTTCTGCCTGAGCCTATTCAGAATCAATTACTATTGTGCAAATATAATATGGGTTTTAACTTTAACCATCCAGTGTAGACATTTTAACCAGATGAGTAGATTGCCATTATAAGAGCAATGTTAAGTTTGATTTCCTCCCAAATTAATAGGGGACATTGACCCAAGCAGTGAAATGAGTCAACCTACAAGGTCAGTTACTAGAAAAATCACTATTCCTAATTAAATGTTCATGAGTCATACCATTGTTCTGATTGTGTGACCCTGAAGTTCTAGGATAGGATATAAGCAAATACATATAAACTAAATGGACTCCCCATTCTTCCAAACAAATCCATGGCCAACTCCACAGAACTGTGTGCAAAGATTTTCTAAATTCTACAAAAGAGAAGTTAAATTATGTTGGCAAGAGAAGGGGTAGTAATGGTTGGGATGTCAGGGTGTAGTTTTGGGAAAGGCAAAAGTTTTCCCAAATTTTGGAGAGTGGGAAGATAGCTATTAAAATAAATTAAACAAATTAAAAGAAGATGAAATATTAAAAAGTAATACAATATGCTGAATTTGTGATGACTACCCCCCCTTAGCTTTCTAAGGGGCGTTGGGTCCCAAAACAATCCTAGAACTTAAATTATGCCAAGATGGAGAAGTTTGATATCCCAATAGGGACAAAATAACAAGGTAGAGTTGGGTACAAAGGCATATTAGGAAAGGAAACTCCAAGATTCCAACAAGAGCACATCTCTAAAAAATGACCTTTCCAATACATGTTAGGCACATGGGGGATGACAAAGAACAACACTTCGGGAAAGTTGACAAATGGAGACCCATACAAAGATTTCTTAGGTTAGTTATATGTGATGTGTAAAATGGGGCCTAAGTGCACAAAGGAGGTAAAAATAAAGCAAAATTTGGCACTACAGGTTTGAAACCCAACATTGGCTCTAGTTGAGGACATGTGTGTGCCATTGGCTGGCACAACGAGAATCTAACTATCTCTAGGAGCAGACCAAAACAAGGGACCCAAAGAAGACTGAGACAAACACACTACATGAAAAAATTAGTGTTGTGACTACACAAAGACACAACACAATACTTGCAAGACAAGACAAAATATGTACAAGGCAAGACAATAAAAAAATTATGTACAAGACAGCAACCTACAACCAATGGCATGAAAGCACAGAGAACGTGAAGATATGGTTGCAAGTAAAACTTAAAGCATGATAACAGGTCAAACCTTGCATGAGGACCCATGGAACAAGGCCATGGACAAACTGCTGCAATCACTTGCCTCTATCAAAGACAAGCCTGTTGAAGGAGTTGATCTCCTTCATGCAACAGTTGTATTCACCACCTAGTTGCAACAAATGAAGCCTTATTTTTCTACATACATCAGCTTGTGAACACTACTCAAAAAGTGATGAGCTACTTCACCATTGATATTACTATTATATGGCAGCCAAAAATAATAGGTGTTGGACCTATTCCATAATGCATCATTCATGTCCACAGCAATGGGGAACAAAACTCTAAAAGTCAAGTCAGCATCAATAGGATTTTTTCTCGTAGAAGTAAGTACGCCTCCCTCACACATGAGTGCATTGTCATCATATCTAGTGACCTCCTTAATTGAATTGAGGCAAAAAGAAAATACCTCCAATTCACATGGCAAAAAAAATTATGCTTTACTGCAACCCTACTCAACACAAGGAAAGAAATCATCTTGCATTGCAAATCGGAATGCCTCAAGCTCAGGTACAATATCAAGTTGGGTGACAACATGTTGATCTACAACTTGGCACATGTGTTGCTACTCAACACCATTATTATTTGTATGTTGGACCCATATGAAGGACTCAAGTTCAAGCACATCACTATCATCCACAGCAATAGAAGCCTAACCTTCAAGAAGTAAAGCCTCATAATCAAGAGTATATTCATCAAGCTCTAGGATAACAGGCAGCTAGCATACATCACTTTCACATATGTTGATGCACTCTTCAATATCTTAATCATAAGCATGATTCAAGCTACAACTCACAACATCAACACAAAAACCACCATGAGACACTTCGTGTGAAGAACCATGTTCTTCAAATTCTCTTTGATTCATGTTCACTTTGGCAATCTGTCATGTCATATGTACTACTAAAATCAAACGCATGACACATATTGTTAGTTTTATGATCAGAACCGCAATAAGCAAAAAACACAACTCAAAGACAATGAACACAAAGTTTACCCTGGGAAAACCTTCCTTCACGAGGGAGAAAAACCCAACAATTAATCTCTTCTTATATATCAGAATAAAAGTAGCAGAAATTGGCTTACAAAACCAGGCCTTACACAAGGCTGGGTATATACAATGAATGGAGACACTTCTCCTTGATGCTAAGTACAAATAAATATGCTTCCCCTTGAAGTCTGATCTGCTGCAAATGGAATGGCAAACTTCTACTGAAGGTGAGAATGAAGTGATTGAAATTGATGATCAAATTAATGATCTTCACCTTACATATATACCAATCTAGGCGACCTCTTCTCTAGGTCGGCCCCTAGAAAGAATTAAAAACATGTTATTTGACAAGCAAAGCCGGCCTGCTTTGAGTATTAATTATTTAAATGTAAGATTAATTATGGAGAAAATATCTCCTGCCGCTACAAACATCAACACTCCCTCTTAGCTAGGGAGGTATTTTTCCAAATATCCTCGTCATGGAGTCTCTCAACATGACGTCCACAATGGCTACACCCAATTGTGGAAAACCACATCTCAGTCTCAGAGATGTACAAGTGTTCATCACGGAGTCTCTCAACGTGATGTTGTCATGGAGTCTCTCAACATGGCATCCACCATGGCTACTCCCATGCGTGGAAAAATAACACAAGTACAAGTACCCATCACGGAGTCTCTCAACGTGATGTCGTCATGGAGTCTCTCAACGTGACGTCCACCATGGCTACTCCCATGTGTGGAAAAACACAAATACAAAAGGTTCATAATGGAGTCTCTCAATGTGATGTCGTCATGAAGTCTCTCAACATGACGTCTCATCTCAGTCTCAGAGATGAACAAGGGCTCGCACCTCATATTTCTTCGTCTCAGAGAAATATACACTACAAGGGCTTTCACCTCATATTTCTTCGTCCCAGAGAAATATACACTACAAGGACTTTCACCTCATATTTCTCTATCTCAGAAAAATACACACTACAAGGGCTTTCAACTCATATTTCTCCGTCTCAAAGAAAATATACATTACAACAAATCTTCATGATGATGTGACTCCCTCTGAAGCTCCAAGTACTTGCATCAACCTCCTGACCTCCTCGTCCATGATTGCCTGCAATGCTTTAGAGGAATGGTTTCCAACGCACACCTCCGACACTACTGACTTGCAAGAGTTCAGGACTATCCTTCTCGACCTCATCCCAAATCACTCTATTCTGAATAGGTTTGCGGAGCTACCAATGTCAATTTCAGATTGACTGTCTTGCGCAATTTTGTTGTCTACAGCTGAAGAGGTCTTCCAAGGACTTTAGCACCTGACCTTGCAACACTGCAACCTTCACTTCTTCTCAGTGAGTCACATTACTCCCTCTTGATCCCTGCCACAAAGATTGCAAAGAAATCCTCTGGAAGTGAACTCCCCTCCATTGACTGATCTCAAAACCTTAATCCTTTTCTCGGACATGCTCTCAACTCGAGCCTTGAATCCTCGGAATTTAACTCTCTTTGAATGTCATTTCCTCCTCTTCGAAGTAACTGATCACAACGACAATATGTATAGGTTCTTTGTTGTTTAGTGTCTTCATCTTTCTCAATCTTCTTTGTTGATGCAAACTTTCCATCCAAGGCTTGGCCCAACCTTGTTCCATCGAGAGTTGTCTCCAGTGAAGTTAAGTGCCACAAACTCAGTCTCATGGCAGCAAGTTGTGTCTTCATAATCAAGAGTATATTCATCAAGCTCTAGGATAACAGGCAGCTAGCATACATCACTTTCACATGTGTTGATGCACTCTTCAATATCTTAATCATAAGTATGATTCAAGCTACAACTCACAACATCAACACAAAAACCACCATGAGACACTTCGTGTGAAGAACCATGTTCTTCAAATTCTCTTTGTTTCATGCTTTGGCAATCTGTCATGTCATATGTACTACTAAAATCAAACGCATCACATATTGTTAATTTTATGATCAGAAATGCAATAAGCAGAAAACACAACTCAGAGACAATGAACACAAAGTTTACCCTGGGAAAACCCTCCTTCACGAGGGAGAAAAACTCGGCAATTAATCTCTTCTTATATATCAGAATAAAAGTAGCAGAAATCTGCTTACAGAATCAGGTTTTACACAAGGTTGGGTATATACAATGAATCGAGACACTTCTCCTTGATGCTAAGTACAAATAAATATGCTTCCCCTTAAAGTCTGATCTGCTGCAAATGGAATGGCGAACTTCTGCTGGAGGTGAGAATGAAGTGATTGAAATTGATGATCAAATTAATGATCTTCACCTTACATATATACCAATCTAGGCAACCTCTTCTCTAGGTCGGCCCCTAGAAAGAATTAAAAACATGTTATTTGACAAGCAAGGCCGACCTGCCTTGAGTATTATTTATTTAAATTTAAGATTAATTATGGAGAAAATATCTCCTGCCGCTACAAACATTAACACATATCATCTTCCACCATCATTGTAATAACACTTCATGTGACATGACTGAAGCACACTTTGCATGAGAAAGACAAGTCTTGCACCAAAGAAATAGGTTCTCATATGCATCCACATGATCACCAACTTCACAATCATCGAGTGCAAGGTCTTCACATTGAAAATTATTGACTGCACTAACATTTGTCTCAACAATAATATCACCAAGTGCAGCCACATGGCCCACGTCTACGTCATTCTCACGCAAACAAACATTAGAAGCATTAATATCAACAATAGGGATAAAGGAGGGCAATACATCAAACATGAAACTAGTTTCTTGCTCATCCTTTACATCACATTCATGTACATCATCCATGTTATCAATTTCATGAACTAATCCACTTGACTCTTCACTTGTACACACATCTTCCTCTATGTCCATCTCGCTACCACAAACAGCAAGGTCATACACTTTACTCTCAAACTAATTGATGCTACACTCACCAAATAAACTGTATCCATCTAATTGCTACTCACAGCAACCTGTTCACTACCAGCAATACATGCGCTTGAGGACAATAATTCTACAGTATAATCATTCCTCACCTTTTCTATGGAGTCAAGGCATGCTGCAAGCCTGTAATTTTTAGATCTTCTAGCACTAAACTCAAACCAACTTCATATGCTTCAAGAAACATGTGAATAAAGACAAGTGTATTAGATCTATAAGCATTTGAAATCCTGGAAAGAGCAAATACAAACCTGTGGCTGAATTCCATACTTGACCCTCCATCTTGTCATCTAATATTAGTTAATTCTTCGACAAGAAGAACAAGGTCATCATTAAGTGCAAATTCATCTTCAAATGCAACTACAAGGACATTCCATAAAGCAAAGGAGTGCTCTGGAAAAATTTCATGCCACTTATAAGTTATATGTCTTTCTACATAGAGACTTAACAAAAAATATCATCCTCCACATGTCCTCATCTTCAAACTGAAATTTTTCCATTAAGTCTGAAATATCATACACATCAGATCTAGGCATCTACTTGGAGACCCTAGAAGTCATGGTTTGCATTTTTATAATCAACCCAAGAGAGGTCTAGTTGTTTGTAAATAAAGTCTACAGGAATGATGTGGGATGGAGCAACCTGTTTCTTGTGGCAACAGAGTATGCGTTGGACTGCAACAGCCTAACATGTTCTTCTCATCCTTTTTTCATCCTAACAAGCTATTTGGATAGCATGAGAAAGCATCAATAAAATAATCACGGGCAACTGATTGGATGAAGTTCCTAAGGGTAAAAGCATATGAAGCACTTGAAAATGACTAATTAATACAAAGCTTGAGCATCTAAAAAAGCGTAAGAAATATTGTAAAACAGTCGATGAGATTTGGAAAGGAAGTGAGATAGTCTCTGTCGTTTTAAATATTCTTTGTTTAAATTCTGCAACTCTAAAAACTTCCCAGTAATGGAAAATTCATCAATAAATGTAAATTGTCTTCTTCAATGGCTTTCCTCAAGAAATTTACATGGAGCAACCTCAAGGTATGAATAAGAAACAAAACCATCTGTTATTCATATTGAAGAAGGCCTCACATGATCAAAGACAAGCACCTAGAGCCTGCTACAGAAGAATTGATCCATACCTCAAGGATAAAAAACTTAAGACAAATCAGATGAAAATTTGTACATCAAACAGGCAGTGGCAATCATTGTTGATGCCTAGATTACCACTGGAAGTTATCCACAACAGTTTGTAGAGTTGACAAAGATTCTTAGCAAGGAGTTTGACATGCCAGTTTCATGTGAGTTGGCATAACATCGTTGGAATAGAAATCTAGTAAAATAATTCCAACTCAGTCCATCATACTTTCCCCTTATTCACTTTTCAGAATGCAATTGAACTTATGTCAAACTTCATAGCATGTCCAAAGCAGGCTTACTGGCAAACAAAATAGAATTCTAACATGTACTCGAACATTTGGTTATGGATTAAAAGTAAAGTGCCTTGATATGATTGAATTTACATATTCTGATTGAGGTGATTGTGAAAGGAGAAAGATTGTGAAAATAAAAGTTAATTACAAACATTGCAATCATGATATGCATTGTAAATAAAAATAACTTCACAACACTTATAAACTAAATTATAGACTTACTCCATTGCTTTAAGAAGAAGAATCCTAACAAATGAGATGAGGATACAAACCTGCAGATTTAGGCAGCCTGTATTGTCTTTTAAGAAACTTTGAAGCTTCTTTGTCACTCCTATGGCACAAGACACGCAAAAGAGTATCTGCATCTCTGGATGATCTGCTTCCATATCTTTTGGGAACATCTCCTATAGAATTTTGTTCACTCTCGTGCATCAAACTCTCAATAATAATTTCTGTCTGCATGATTGATGACAAAATAAGCTCAGTTATCTAAATATTTGTTCAAGGTGCCCTATGATTTCTATGCACTAAAATAACCACATGCAGAAACAGTCTTGCCATGATTCCCATTTTTGAACGTTTCCACTGAATTTAACTAACCTTGAGACCGTATAACTTCACAATTTGTTCCACTGGAGCAAATGCATTTTCTACCACATTCTTTGGAAGCCCGTCACCACCTGCCATGAAAAAATCCTACAACAGGAAATAAAATAACAATGAGAACTCATAAAAACATATTAATCAATTCATTCTATTCATATTGGCATTGGTAGAAATCAAGTTTGGCTCAGGTTGAGCTTAGCACTCCTCTGATCCTTGCATGCTCTAACTGTCAGACTGTAACTCACTGGGAATCACACACTACGTTTGCAAATTGAAAAAAATAATTGGGTATCTACATCAATGCAATAAGATCAAATGTAGCTTGTCTACAATATTCTCTCATAAGAAAATTCCAAATGTTAGCCATATTTTATCATGAATACATTTTTATTTTTATGAAGTTGGTTAAATATTTATTGCATGATTTTTGTATTGTGTGCCCTCTTTCATGAACTTAAATATTTCATGCTATAATTTTATACTGATTTTATTTTGCACCATGTCTAAGCATGACATTTTTTTCTTATAATGTGCTTAGACTCAGTCAGCTAAACAAATATTTGATAAACCACAAAACAATTGTCTTCTTCATGATAATCAAATAATGACAAAGATGAATTGAATCTCTTAGAAGTAAGAATGCCTCCCTTTTCTGAAAAACGAGATGTAATTCAATATTTCTAGAGAACTAAAAATGAAGTTCTTCATTGCCATCAAAAGTCTCAAGTTTGTTACGAACATAATTAACTACCATTAGTTAGCAAAGGTCAACATGAATGGACACAATCTATCACCTTCTAGGTACATGACCCATTGCACATTTCCTTTGGTCCAGTATATATATTCAAATTCCCTATCCGTCATGTTGTTCAAATAATCGATGTTATATTTACACGAGAAGTGAAAGCTCCAATAAATAGATTACAAAGATGATGTTTCCAAGAGAAACAATCGATAACAAAAGACGAAGATAGAAACTTTCTAACTAAACTAACTAAGACTAAGATGACCATTAAAGAAACTACATTATTCAAATACCCTCCCTTAATGGTCATCCTTCCAACTACCCAAAGAAATAACAAAAAAGGTTGCCCCCTTCTTCTCAAAATGCTTCTGCAACAAAAGACAAGAGCTTGCCACTGACTCTTGCCACTTGAGGATGAGTCTGCCACCAACCCTCCCAGAATTTGCAAAACTTCTAGAAATAACCAAAACTGATCACAAAACATCCAACCTGATGTTGGGTAATAGAACGGTCCCTCCTTGTAACCAGAGACACACCGGGAACAACTACCACAATTTTGAGGAAAAACCGACAAAGCCTCCAAACTTTTGCAAATGAGCACGACGCTCCAAAACAAACTGCAACAAAAAACACGATTTTTGAGGAAAAAAAATCGCAAAACCCTGAAATTGAAGTTTACAAAGCATTGTTTTTTTGGAAAAAATGGTAAAACCCTTAAAGGAATCCCACGCAACTCTCCGAATTGCAAAACCCTGAAACTGAAGTTTACAAAGCATTGTTTTTTGGAAAAAATGGTAAAAACCCTCAAAGGAATCCCACGCAACTATGTGAATTACAGAAGCCCAAAAACAATTTGCCATATTAACAAAATTTGCATTTGCCAAGCTATGTAGAGAGCAATTTGGGTATGCTTCTTGATCTGCCTATGACCTTATGGGAACATGCTAAAAATGAACCAATTTTAGTTGGTAAAGACTCCATGCACATGTGTGTGTATACTATACATTCATGCATATGTAATATATGTGTATAAATCCATGATCAAAAAATTGAGCAAACACTCATGACCAAAGTAGGCTTGGCATGTAAATCGCCAATAACTCGTGGATCCTCAAGAAAAACTTGGCCAGCATATAAAAAATATCAATCCAAAACAGTCAAACTCATATTTATCACATCAATTATTTTTAGCAATTGACCTTTTTAGCACATTTGAGCATTGAGGATTTGTTTGCAGGCAATTGGGAGGGAGAATTGATCAGGTTTAGCAAACTCATCCACCACATGGAATGTTACACTTTTCCTATTTTATTTTTAATTTTTTACCTCCATTCTAAATTTCTAGTTGTTAGGGTTTACATTTTATTAATTTTATTTCTGATTTTCAGTTAGCTTCTAATAGCTGCTAGGGTTTTGTTCAAATTTTCTGTTTCTTCCATTTTGCTAGGATTTAGTTTCATTTTTTCTAAAACAAAACATATCATTTAGTGTTACACGAAGCCCCTATTGGGAGTGACTGGTGACTGCATTAACCATAGCAAGTAAAGGTCAAGGAATTGAGCCCTTATGAGTGAGAGAACCATTATTGGAGGATGCAGTAGAAAACACAAATCTTCTAGCTGATGTACAAAAAGAAATTTGGAAAAGGAAGAGCTGCAACATTTTATTGTATGGGTGGACAGATGGCAAGAACTGCACCTTAACAACCTCCTCACGGCTTCACGAAGTCAGCTAGTGTTATTGAGGTCAATCACTGCTTCCAATGAAATAAAAAATGCTGAGATCTTGTGCAACTTGTTTCATGAGGTGGTGATATATGTAGGAGTAGAGAAGAGGTTGAGGAGTTTATGAAGCCCTAGGACTAATATTACATCCCAAAAGAAACACAAATGAATTAAAACTAAACCAAGATCAATTAATTTATTGAAGGAGAACAAACTGAGACATTCTAATAAACACAAGTGATTAACTCAAAAAAACACCAAGAACAAGAACAATTGAAAATAACTAAGTGGATGACAAAGCAACCTGAAAGTAAATACCACTACTGAGTTTGATTTATCAAAAACAAAGGGATCCCTACTTTTTTTTCGAAAAAAAAAAACAATAGGACGTGGTGTGCAAGTAGCAACAAATGTCGACTTTGTTGGGGAATGCTTCATAGCACTCAAGAACTTATGATGACCAAGCAAATAAAGAATAATCCACTCTTTTCTTTTCTTTATTAAAGCTCGTCTCAAAATAATATCCCTTGGAAGAACACATAGGTTCAGTGATTCTTAAGTTGGTAGAGGTCAGTTATCATAATTATTCTTTGATTTCTACAAACATACAACCATCACAGTGGCATTGCTTTTCTACTGAGCATTCCCACCCCCAACGAAAATTGACTTGATTTGCTCTAAACAATGCTCTATTGCTAGAGGAATGTCCATAACCTGGTAGAGTTGTTTGAGTCTTCACAAATTTTTGGTTTCCAACTTATTATGTTATATTCCCTTTTTAAGAGCTCAAAACCAAGGTTGCAAGTCACTAGTATTTTTTCAAAAAACCATTTATTTAATAGCATCATCTAGGTTTTGTTGATTATTAAAATGTCTGGCAATCTTCTATATTTTAAGTGTACTCCCCCTGTAACTTGACTACAAGGATCCGCAGAAAAACTGAAGCTTTCCAAAAGATTCCTCTATCCTTCCCAAGAAAGGACCCCATAAATACCAAATTCATGAAACAACCAGAAAAACAGTCCAAAAGATTGACATCTGGTTATTATCCCCAAATTTAATATAAAATGAAACCTGTAATTGACTTTCCAAGTAATACAGCATAAAAGATGAAAACTGCAGACAAAACAACCCAAAAAAATTAAAAAAGAATACAAAGCAAAACAAAAATTATAAAAACTAAGGCTTACAAAACACCAACAAAACCAAAACCAAAACCAAAACCAAAATTGGAATAAGCCTTAAATACACACTCAAGGATTAAAATTATGCTCGAGGAATCACCCATCCTCCTATCAAATCTTGCAACTTGAAAATGTTCTCTGAAATTTTCATAAATTTGAAGGGGAACTAACCATAGGGGAGCAAACTTTGAATAATCACCTTTTTCTCATGGGCCTTGTCCCAGACCAAAACTAGGTCTGAAATTGAAAGGCCTTCACTTTAGCCCTCTTGTCAAACCACCTTTTGACCACATCTTGGTGTTAACTAAAGTAGAGGGATGTGACATCTCTTCTTTGTTCTAACTGAAATAAATTCAATGACCTGGCTTCATTTTTATCCTCTACAACAACATACTCCCACGTGAATTGCACAATAGGAACCTTCAAATTAATGGGATAGATAGGATCCTATACATAAAGGGAGGTTCCAAAGGATGACCTAATCCTAATCCACTCAAACTAAAGTGCATTTTTCGACAAAATGTGTTTGATTAAAAGGTTTTTTGTTTTGAACTTTCCTAATTACTTCCATCAACTTTTTGTTTAGTAGACTCCACTACCCTACTTCTTATAACATGGTTACCATAAACATGGTTACCATAAGCCCATTCAATTAATGCATTGGAAGAAAAAGTAGGGTCATTAATGCATACGGCATTCCAAACATAGTTATAATGTGTTCCTCGAAGTACTTGACTACAACCTCATTGATACAATTCTTTAAAGCTTCGACTCCACTCCACTAGGTGCAATAATCTATTGCTATCAAAACAACTTGTTGCCAATAGGAGAATTTGAGTTAATTACTCCAATGAGGTCCAATCCCCATCATGGCAATGGTCGAGCTGCAATAATAGGTTCTCAATAAGCATAGTTGGAGTGTTTTTGAGGCCATTCACACAAAAGAAGCACAAGTTGACTCAAGGCACTTGAATGGCATTGTCCTTGTGCGATGCAACATTCAGTTGCTTGCAATCAAGGCAATGGAAGAAAAAGTAGGGTCATTAATGCATACGGCATTCCAAACATAGTTATAATGCGTTCCTCGAAGTACTTGACTACAACCTCATTGATACAATTCTTTAAAGCTTCGACTCCACTCCACTAGGTGCAATAATCTATTGCTATCAAAACAACTTGTTGCCAATATGAGAATTTGAGTTAATTACTCCAATGAGGTCCAATCCCCATCATGGCAATGGTCGAGCTGCAATAATAGGTTCTCAATAAGCATAGTTGGAGTGTTTTTGAGGCCATTCACACAAAAGAAGCACAAGTTGACTCAAAGCACTTGAATGGCATTGTCCTTGTGCGATGCAACATTCAGTTGCTTGCAATCAAGGCAATGGAAGAAAAAGTAGGGTCATTAATGCATACGGCATTCCAAACATAGTTATAATGTGTTCCTCGAAGTACTTGACTACAACCTCATTGATACAATTCTTTAAAGCTTCAACTCCACTCCACTAGGTGCAATAATCTATTGCTATCAAAACAACTTGTGGCCAATAGGAGAATTTGAGTTAATTACTCCAACGAGGTCCAATCCCTATCATGGCAATGGCCGAGCTGCAATAATAGGTTCTCAATAAGCATAGTTGGAGTGTTTTTTAGGCCATTCACACAAAAGAAGCACAAGTTGACTCAAAGCACTTGAATGGCATTGTCCTTGTGCGATGCAACATTCAGTTGCATGCAATCAAGGCAAAGGGGCAGAAGACACTTGAGCTCATATGATATTGATCCATATTCAGATTGGATTGTTAAGGATATCGATCCTATGTTTAGTATTGATGATATATGGGCAATAAATGTAGTAGCAAATGTGGAGGCAAAAGGTGAGTCGTCAATGGGGCCTTCACTACATTTACATCATGATCATAGCCATTTAGGAGCTTTACTCATTAAAGAAGTTTATAGATTATAAACATTGAGATTATATTTTGTGACTTTTATTAATATTGAAACTTGAAGTCAATATGTAAACTCGTATTTTAATCTATGTGTAATGAACTCTAGTTTTTATCTATATATGAAGGAAATCAGTAATATGTTATTTAAATTCAGTCCTATGCACATTCTTGAAGAACATTTGACAAATTTATGTGTTTTCAATGTTTGAAAAATCTGCAGAGTCCATGTTTGAACTATGATACATACATACATATTTTTATTTTAACTATTGAACAAAATTCAATTATGGAAGCTAAATAAAAGCATACTTTTCCCATAATAATACAAACTCTTCCAAAATTCCCTTCAACTATTACAGCTATAAAATATGCAAGGCAAATTCATAGTTTACAATACAACCTTTAATATTTGTAAATCTTCGGCAAGCAATCTTCTATCATCTTGAGAAAAGACTCGAGAAGGGCCTCCATCCAGCAATACCCGAACAAAACCGTCCTGCAACATTTATAACTCTATTGTAAGGACTTATGAAAATGAAATTCCATATATGCTTGGAATAAAAGAGTAAGCATGCATCACAAATAGATCTCTTTTCACAACTCAAGACAAGATTCAAATTAGCATATTGACAAACCAAAGAGGCTTGAAGAAGTCCAATAACAACTTGATCTCTAAGAGGGCCCGCAATGATGTCACATAGTTGTCCAAGGACCTGCCATAGAGCCATTATCAAAAGCCAATGCAAATCTGTCAATTTCCTGGGTCTGCAGACTAATGGCTTAAAAGTTAAAACATATGTAAATGTTTGATTAGTTAAAGAAGCCTTTCTGTAAATTTGTTTGGAAACACATCTTTGCATGCAACAAATGTCTACTACTTTTCCCCAAAATATGTAACTACATATATTTTAGACACTAGACAGGCATACAATAGATGCTTAAATAGACTGAGCCATCTTACCGAATCAAGAACCTGAATCACACTTTCTATTCGAGCTTGTGAGACACTGCCTCTATACAGATTGTCTATGAATTTTTCTCGCATATCCCAAAAGATTATCTTAACACCTACACAGAAAAGAAGGATATAGCCAATTCTTGTATAATTATTTAAAACAGGAGTAATGGAATTTATATTCATGTCCAAATAAGATAAACTTGACCTCTTGGAATCAAGATTTCAAGATTTGAAATACATGTCAAAAGAAAATAAACCATGAACTATCTAACAATGATCCCCAACTAGTTGCACATAGTCACAACGGACCATAAGAATGTGAACTCAGAAAGAATCATGAAACCAACACAGATATACACTAAGATCAAACATTTTCTGTAAAATTAGTAAAACAAAAGAAACAGCAAGCTCAAATGACCTTCAGGGAAGTCTAGATTTATTCTTTAGAATAATTAGTAAGCGGGACGAGAATTTCAATACAAAAAACTTATAACATGAGCAAGCTAAGTTTGCATATGCATTGTATCCCCTCATATCTATTCAATCAAAATCTGAAGTAGTATTAAGCTGTTAGGGCTGCATTCATTGGGCTGGGTTGTTGCTAGTATTGTTGGCAACTTAGTTCATTGAAGCAAACACTTAATCATGTAAAGTTAGATTTAATAGGGTTTCAAAACAATTTTTCTCTAGATGATAACCTTTGTAACCTATTTACTAGAGGCTTTTTATACTCTTTATTGTCAAGTTGTATCCGAACAATATCTGACATATGTTTGTACGTGCTTGCTGAAATGTTGCAAATACATTAATAAATAGTGCTGTTCAATTTTACCACTAAAAGCCTAGAATGGCTTTACACATATTTAAGGTAAATGCACGGCATAGTCTCAAGGGAGGATCTCAGGGGATAAATTTTGTAAATTCCTCCCCATGCCTGTGATATATTTTCATCTTGGACATTTGCAGGAATAAATATACAATCTTTTAGGTTTTTAGGATCAGAATACCAGTGAATCAAGTTATAAACTAGCAAATATCTCTACAAGAATAAGTTCACTTACTATATGTTTTAGTTCTTGTTTAGTCTTTGTCTAGCCTGGTTTACACCTTCTCTAGTCATGTTTATCTTATCCACCTAACATTTAATCTATGTGTCCCCCTAGTATGTGTTTAGGACCCTTGTTTAGCAAATAACTTTCTCCTCAATGATCAAAAATACATGCAATACCTCTGATCATCTTATCTGTCTCCTTATTCTCCCCTAGAAATCTAGGCAACATAGCATTAAAAGTCATAGCATTAAAAGTCAACCGCACCCCCTAGGGTGCATCCCCACTATTGCCCTCACCCCTTGACTAGCAAGACCAGTTTTGATGAGATTTGCCACCAAAATTAATTGGCAGCCCATTTATGTCCCACCTAACATAGCCTGGATGTCATTTGCCTTGGAAACCTCTAAAAACATATAAATTAACCCCTCTTCCTCCACTTTTCATCATCATAAATCCATATATTGTACTCCTCTTTGTCTTTTTTGGTACTCGATGCCTAATATAAAAAAGTTCTCTTCTGGCTTATCTCTCCCACTTGTCCCCTAGTTGCTTCTCTTCCATTTTCTCTTTATCCCAAGCCCTTAGAACCTCCATTTTCATGCCCAAATCTGCATACACCCTTGCCATTACCCCTTTTTTTCCATTAAACCCTCATCCATGTCCTTTTGATCATCTTTGTCCATCACCGTTGTTCCACATACCACCTGGGGTTAGTTTTTTGGACTTAGGGTTATAGTTTGAACACCTATGTTGCGACTTGTCACACCCACCTGGGTCTGCATACATACAGTTTCCTATTTGCCAATATGAATTTTTGTTGGGATTACTCATAAGAGGGCTGACTGAGGCAAGCTCCCTTTTAATACTTTCATTTTGCAGGGATTCTCTAGTTTACAGGTAACTCTATGCAGATTCGGAGCAGACGAGCACACATAAACATGCATTGCAAGAACTGACAAAGATTCTGTGAATCTTTTAGAGCATTCTGCTACTGTGTTGAACACTTACCCCTATGGGTCATCCCTGCTCCTGAGCACTCCCCTTTGTTAGAGGGTTCATCTTTGAGTTCTAGAACTTTACCAGAAATTTTCCCCCGTCATTGTCAACTCAAATCATCCTTCACTTTTAGGTTTTGGCAAGTGTAGCTATTCCAATTTCTCAGATTTTTGCCCACTTCCCTAGTGTTATTTTTATTCTTTGACCACCTTTCCTCTATTGCATCTATGTTTGTGTTGTATAGAATCACGTGGCAGGTATTTACAGGCCCCAAAACAGCTCAAGGACCTTCTATCTCAGTTTGGAAGTATTCTAAGACAAAGCTAGACTCAGCCCCTAACCAGATGGTAGGACAGACTCACTCCCCTGCTGCAGCCAGCTTAGTCCCTTTTCCAAAAACCACCCCTTGAAGCCTTCCAAGATTGGGGACCTCTATGCTGCAGTTCTAAGCCTCACCACTTTCCAGCTTTGCAAGTTTCATTTCCTAGTTTAGTTTCTAATTTGTGTTTCTAGTCCCAGCTCTTATGTTTGCTAGTTTAAATCAAGTTAGGACTGTTTAGTTTGTGATTTAAAAGTACAATTTGATCTATAACTGAAGACACACTTAAAGAAAGAACAAAGCCTGTTCCTAACAAAACATCATATACACAGTAGGGTTTTTTGCTTTGAAGTACATGCTAAAAACAAACCATTTTCTCTGCTTCATTTGGAATATAAATTGCAGTTGATAAAGACTATGTGTGTGTGTATTTATATGTACACATATATGCATGTGCGTGCATAAATATGTATAAAGGGTTTATTTGCCATCTTGGTGCCTTCCATATTGATTGAACCAATTTCCTACTTGGTTTATTTGTCACAGCATGAGTCTTGTTGAACCCCTAAGGACTTCTCAGTGGATTGGGTCAACATAAAGACAATTATCGTTCATGAGGATGGTCAGTACATATAAGGCCTGGATTCTGTGCCCATAAGAAGGTTAAGTGCAGTTTTGTGTTGGAAATTAATAGGGAAAACAATAAACAACAACTGTTTCTAACATATGGGTGAATAGACCAGTATCTTTTTGTGTTTTTTTGTGCATTATATTGTTTGAACGAACAACAGCATAATCAATACCAAAAACATATGGACCATGTCATATACCTGTAAAATCACACATTTTTCTTATAGCTGCATCAACAACCTTTCTTGTTTCATCAAACATAGTAGAGAACCCATCCATCAGCTTGTCAGAAGAACACCTGATATCATCGTCAATTGACCTTCGCCCTAATGAAAAGTCAAAGAAATCAGATTTTCAAAACAAGAACTAATGAACACCAAGTTTCTAACTATTGCAGCTAATAAATTAAATTCCAATTAAATCTATGCTATTGGCTAGTGTTATAATGCACTTGGAAACAACCATCTCAATATCATATTACTAGGATAGATTCTGAAAAGTATAAATGAAAAGGCTGCCATGCTAACAAATTTTGAAATCCAAAGGATGGTCAAAAGTCAATACTTTTCTGTGGTTGGCAACTCAAAATAAATTCCCAAACCATAACAATCTGATACACAATGGCTTTGGCTTTGCGTACAAACTTCTATGGACAGCCTTGTATATATGTTGAAATGCCTTGAGTTTTGGTTTCCCTGGAATAGCACCCCCCATTTTCTTACCACCTGTAAATAATTCGGAATCCCACCCCTGCCTTTATTTGGTAAGAAATCTGGTTGAAGAAAAATAGAAGGGATTTCCAAGGATTTGGGAAATTGACATATCTACTTTAGATCTTGAAATGCATTAGAGAAACCTTCAGAGTTGACATTAATCAACATTTTGAGACAACCCTGCAGGAGGTGAAGATTGTTGTGATAATGGGTTTAACTTCTCAATTAAGCCCTGGGGATGGTGGAAGTCCATTCGAAATGTTGTGATCTCATCTATTTGGCCATTCGATCCTGTAAACTGGGCAATGCTGCTGAGGAAAACCTCAGGCTAATGGGTTTCTATTGCTACAACTCTGAAATATTATTTCCCTCCCCTTTTCATGTTTTTGCCATACCATTTTGGGATTCTGATGCATGGCATGGAGTTGTTATGGTGCATGGCATAGAGTTGTACCACCACTCTATCTGAAGTAGCCATCCATACTGCTACAATTTATTCTGAGTTTTCATGGTTAATGTTTAAGGGTTTGTAGATGGGCTCAATTAATCTACCTTACTTTTGTTTCTCCAACAGATTTTGTTAACAGTAATGCTGTTGGTAATTACAGCAGATATTATGCAACAGATAACTGATGGATGAAGAAACGCTTTTATTTTAGCATTTTCCTTAGGATGGCTAATAATATGGATTGCAATTCAACACCGTGTGTCTATAATTGTAAGAAAGACAGGTTAGCAAGAAGAGTTGAAATTTTGAGCCCTGGTCAGCTACAAGGTGTTTATAGAGTAAGCTATCTGTCAAAAACATATATTTGGCTTGACATAGATTTGTGGATTAATGAACAAAGAATTTTCTGATTGACTGCTAGGTCTTGCAAATCTGGAGGCAGTAATGTTGATATAGTTGCATGTTTGGCTATGTTGGAATGTGGAAACTACTTTTCTATACAACGCATATCTTGGAACAAGTTTCCCTATGAATAAACTATAATTTCCTTTTCTGAAGTAAAATAATTAAGGAAATGTCAGAATTTGGAAAAACAGTTTTTTTATGGAATCCTACTGCAGGATTGATCCTCGAAAGGAAGCAGCTAGACCCATAATTTAGTTAGACCTTAAAAACAAAAGCACTTGAGCAAAAATCTTACTTGGCCTTGCCTGAACCCAGCGATCTTTAATATTGTCTTCAAGTAAATTTAGTTGTTTCAGCATATACTGCAGGCAGGAAACTATAAAAGTTAGTATATTATATGGAGAAATAATGAAAATTCCAGTCGGCAAAGAGTACTTGAAAAGAACAATATACTCAAACTTTCAGACCCTTAGTCCTTCCACTAAAATTTGTATCAATTATTATCACTGATAAGATTATAATATTTAATAAAAGAAATGCATATGGTATTTTTTAAGCATTAACAGATCAAGGTCTGTGTATTACTACTTGAGAACCAGCCTTCCAGCATAGCCCCATACAACTGTTAATGATAATTTACTATACAGAATTTGCCTTACAGAATTGTTAAAATCTTCATTTTATCTGTCTAAATATAAAATTCCAAATGAATGCAGCTGATTCTAGAAAAAATAGTATTACAATGAGCAACAACAATAGCTTCATTCAGATACAAAAGTACATTTACTAAAATTATCATATTACAAGAACACCTAGAAAACCAGATTTTCAATCATTGCAGCTCAAGAATCCTAAAATAGTAACATGATAGACAAATCTGTTTTATAATTTGAATTACTATGTCAGTCCATTAGGCTATCATGGAAAGCCATAGCATGACCTAAAGATCTGTTTGGTTCCTAGGCACAACATATTATTACACTTATAATTTTATTCACTAGTCTAAGTCTTATTATTCAAGTCATAGATTAATATGAGTACACTACAGTACAGAGTGAGGGAAAGCCCTACAAGATGTATCTTTTTCAATAGTATGTGTTAATGCAATACAGGAAGACACTATATATGGGTACTCTTGTGTTACATTTAAATTTGTATCTGCAGTACATCCCAAGTGAGCAGGTGCTTCCCATATTTTGCATATTTATTTGTTGCTCAATTTTTTCCTTTTGGTTAACAAAATTATAAAAAACCTTAAAACAAACTGAAATTATTAATATCAGTTAATTAGGATTCCTTTCCCACTGAGTGAGGGAAAGCCCTAAAAATTTGTCTTTTTCAACCATTTTTGCTAATGCAATACAGACAGACACCATTGTGTGAGTGCTCTTGTGTCAAAGCCAATTTTGTATTTGCAATCCATCCCAAGTGAGCAGGTGCTTCCCATCTTTTGCATAATTGTTTGTTACTCAATACTTTAGGAACCCATCAAGATCATTATACAAAGCCAGACTAGTTAATAAAGTTATTAAAAACAATACAAGAACAATATGAAGAAGAATTCCGATGCACTTGATATTTTGCACCATCAAAATTATGCCCTAAAGGAAAGAGGATACTTGCAAAGGAAGTATGATAACCTCTAAAAAACAAAATCTAAGAACCATACATTGTCTAGTATTCTAGAAACAATCTTTACAATTGCAACAATTATAAAGTGCTCCAAATAGAATGTACCATAAATGGCTTGGACCATTGGCAAGAAAAAGGTGGTACAACATAACCAATTGCACGCATTTATCTTTTCAGATGTCCTAAAATAATTCAGTGAAAGTGCACCCATGCACATGTACAAGCACATAGTACACAATTTCATAGTTATTCAATAGCAAAGTTGCATAGTATTGGCCATATAAAATCTAAATGACAAACATGTTGACAAGGACAATGAGTCTCAAATAATTGTAGGAATGCAATACTTAAACATACAATTAATCACACATTGCAAGTAAATTTTTAATAGATGAGACTAGACTCACATGCAAAGAATTTAGACGAACACAGAGCTTAGATGTTGACAAGTCAGTAATTTCACTAACACGCCATTCATCCCCTTCTCTGGTATCAGCAACTTTCTTCTTGGTAAAAGCATTGACTGCAGAATCTTTTTTGTGTCGTGTTAAAATTGGTGTGGGTGGCAGAAGATCACCTTTATCAACTGCGTTCAGTTAAATATTAAATTAGTGTCACATTGATCCCATATGCAACCAATAATAAGCCAAGGACTCTCCATAAAATATCGAACATTATAAAAAAAACATAAGTAGAAAATATAAGATGTAGAATGTAATTATCTAAAGTTTTTAACATATCAAAGAAAATCGAAGCTTAACAAAGAAGTATGCACTTAAGGGATGTCTTTTTATCTTTCTTCTCAAACCTCATGACTAGTGTAAATTCAAAAGCAGGAAGCAATTTCCAATTCCAACAATAAAACCATTTTCCTCATTGTTTGTCAGCTAAAAATGTACTTATGTTTACTAAAAAACTGGTGCAGTGTTCCATTAATCCATTTATTGGTTCATATAACTGACTGAAAACTAGGTATCCTAATTGGTAAATTGACTCAAAACAGAAGCCTATATTTGAATGAAGAAGAAACCAGACGTTCTTCAACAAATTGAAATCTTTGATTCAGAGACATAATATTTGACATGATGACACAACAGTCCTTCCAACTAGAAAAGTCAATAATTCTTGAGAGCATCTTAGACAAGAGGCCCAAACTATTATCAGAAGATTCAGACCTTCAAGTCAAGCCAGCTAAAAACGTTGCATACCTTCTTTAATAACTAATATAAAAATTTAGGCTTTTTTAAGCCTCTATAGTTCTCAAAACATCCATCAACACAAGAGAATGATGGCATCATTCATTGAAACAGACATTTAATAAATTTTAGTGTTCTACTTTGCATATTGTAGTGATTTTCTTCCTGCTAAACTATAGAATATTGCACTTAAACACTCATCTAATATCCTAGAGAACATTACTCAAAGACAATGGCAGAATGGCATTCATTCACAGTGTGTGGTGATTCAAGAAATGTGTATTAACATATCAATTGATGGGGATATGGCTTGACTGGACTAGGTACCGCATCTTGCCCAAGATTAATTTTCTAATCATTATTGCTATTCTTTGGTTCATACTGACTTCCACGCAATCAGTATCTCTTTATATGTTTCTGCGGTTATAAAAATAATTTACTAGAAGTGATTGGCTCCCCAATATTCTGTGAGTTCTAACAAAAACTTTTGAGTCTATGCATGAGACTTGGTAACCCAACAATAGAGAAAACTCACTCACTAGACTGGCCATCTAGAATCTTTTTAGGAAACTTATGGTTTTGCTACACTCTTGGATAGGTCCACACTACCCAAAAAGGCCATCAATTGCCTGTTCAAATTGATACAGGAAAGTTTATATTAAAGACAAGATAAAAATATCCAACTTCAGCGAAGTAGGAAATAGTAACACTGTTCATAACAACATCATAAGTCATTTGTGATTCATTATTCTACATGGTTTATTGGTAAAGATGTTGGAAATGAAACATTGTAGGTCATACGCTCCAAACTTCAGAGAGCACATGTGAATTATAATGATATCAAATGTTTAATATTTTAAATACATATTTTGTTATTGTATTTGTTGATTTGAAGTGAGCAGATTAGAAAGCAAAAATAATTTCAATTTCAACACAAGAACACAGCCAATACCCTGGGAAAACCATCCAACTCGAGGGAGAAAAAACCCAGCCAATATATCTCCTATATATTGATTCAATATGAATAGAAATCTGTTTACAAATCAGGCACAATACAATGCCTATTCAATACAATGAATAGCACCTCTCCTAGATGCAAACAACAAGAATATGCTTGAATCGATCTGCTGCTCAGATTAGAACTCCTTCTCCTTTTTAATCGAATGCTTGACTTTATGAATAATATGAATGAGGAGATTCATATAAATAGGTGACTCAAAAGAATCGCACCCCTTCACAAGAGAGGTCAGCCTCTTTAGGAAAGACGTCTTTTGGAGAAAGGCGCGATTTCCTAGAAAGGTCGACCACCATAAATAAATGTCTCTTATTTATTTTCATTTTATATTTTATCTTTTAATGACTTAAGAAAGGCATCACTTATTTAAATAATCAATAAATAAATTTAAATAGCTGTAAGCTATCATTTAAATTTATTTCAAAATTTGCTCTTTAAGTATTCATTACATATCTGAAAAATATCATTTAACAGTATTGTCACGATTTCGGGGACATGACAATATCCCTTCTTTTTACCACATTGTTGACATCATTCCAAGGATTAAATGAAACTAGGGATCAGCAAAGGGACTTGGTGAAGAAAGACCACGCATATTTCTGTTGTTGACATCAACAACTCATACAGTGATGTCAGCAAGGTAATTTTGAGGCCATTGAACAGTTTTGAGTGACTTTTGCTGTTTTCTAACTCAGTTGAATTTTTGACTGTATTTCTTGTTGATAGATTCTATTAAAAGCTGTAAGCAGAATTTCATGTTGTCAACTGCAGAGACCTGTGTTTTGATCCAAAGCTTATTTGTTTTAATATAGCTATGGACCTCATAGGAGCCGAAATCTTTCTTGGAAGTAACTCAGCGAACCAAAAGATAAAGATTATTCAAATTTATCAGGATTAAATCAATTAAAAACCAGGAAAAAATTAGGTTATAGTTAGGGATAGAGAAAAATCCTATGTTCCATGCCCTATCGGGGACAGGGACGGGGGGATGGCAGGGGATGCATTTCAAGGACGTTTCCTAAGGGGCAATTTTTAGGGGACGGGAGGGGACGGCGACATACAAAATACATATATATATATATATATATATATATATATATATATATGATTTTTTCAAAATTTATTAATATATTAGAGAGAGAGAGAGAGGGAAAGAGAGATAGATATGTCAATAAATTAATAATTGATAACAACAATATCAATATGTAAGTAAATCGCGAGAGTAGTAATATAACAACATAAGAAATGTCATTAAAGCATTATAAAATTTATCACAGCAGTATCAAACATCAATAAAACCATGGTTTATCAATATCCAAATGTCTCAAACTAGTCAAACATGTATCCAAAAGTCTCAAAGTTCAAACATGAAAATCAAAATATTAAATACAACAATCTATAAAATTAAGCCTCATTTGGGCTATGAATATCCAAAGACTCAAAACTATCTGAGTCACTATCATCCTCTGGCAAGAGTGGATCATCCAATGGTAGCCCGACCAATCCTGGTTGCATCTCCTCCTCATCAATTTGCCTAACATCCTCAGGATCAACATCCCATCATGCTATTGGAGTCTACCGATACTTAGTAGTCTGTCGATCCTGAAGTCTCAAGGCACTGTGAACTGCAACTAATTTCTCAGCTCGTTTTGAAGTAAGCTTGTTTCTCTTAATGGAGTGGATGAAGCCATAGATGGACCAATTCCTCTCTACAGCAGAGGAACTAGCAATCCAATGGGGTTGTTCTAAACTTCTATGCAATGGTGGCCCTATCCGTCCTAGCCTTTGATTTGTTGAATGTAGGACCCTGAAGATCAGAAAACATAAGCCATTGCTCTCTAAGAATGGTTGCTTTCTCGTTGGCATACATTTTACGAAGGGCTGCTATAAGCCCCTCTATCACCTCGTCATTCTCAGAAGGAAGCATTCGGCCACGTCTGGGTACATACCACTTCGGATTAAGATCATAGGCAAGCATATGAAGAGAGGTATTCATTGTGTTCCACCTCTTTGTCACGATAGGCCTAATATGGTCCTCATAAAAACTCATCTCAGAATCCTTTTTACGAATAACTTGCTTCATTTGGTCAAGCATGCTATCAAAAGTCTCATATATATCTCCCAAGCTAGGAGAGTTTGTATCTGCATACCGCATGATTGCAACAACTGGTGATATGAAAGAGCAAATATACCTACATAAAAACAAATTAAAAATTAGAACTTTTAAAATACAAAGACTAAAGTAAAACAAAGTGTAAGTGTAACAAATTCAAAAACAATTTAAATTTTCAAATTTCTTACTTGATATTGGCCCACCAAGTTTCATTAAGTACTCTATCTCTCACTTCCTTGCCTTCAATTGTCTTCAATAGAGTCCACCTTCTCCATTTTGCACAAACAACCATGGTTTGTAGAGCCTCTTGGACCTCTAACATCCTCTCCAACAAAATATAGTAGCTAGCATATCTAGTCTCAACTGGTTTGAGGAATTCTTTCTTTGAATAAGATCGGAATAGTGCAAGTGACGTTTGATGGTTACATACAAACATTTGTATGTTTCTAGCCTCTACAACTATTGCCTTCACCCAATCTATTTTGCCAATGTCTTTCAAAGCATTATTCAAAGCATGTACACAATATGGAGTCCAAAAAATATGTTTGTAAGCACTCTCAACCATCAAACCAGCTAGCTTACAAACACGAATTGAATCTGTCACAACCTGCACGACATTAGAAGGCCCAACCTCCTCTATGGCCTCCCTCAAAATGCCAAACTAAAAATCAGCATCCTTAAGCTTCCTAGAACAATCAATAGCTCGAAGAAAGTATGAACCAGCAAGGCATGTAATAATAACATTAATGAGTGGCCTGTGTCGAATATCACTCCACCCATCCATGACAATGGAACAACCAGTCCTAATCCATGTTTGCCTCATCTCCTCCATCATCATGGTAGCTTTTGAATATTGTTTGTCAAGGAGGGAGGTATGCAATCTATATTCTCCAGGGGGGGCATAAGAGGATCCAACTACCTATTTCTCTCACCATTGTTTTGAAATAAGGTGACCTTGCCAAATGAAATGGAAGAGCATGTGCATAAAAGAATTTGGCCACTACATCATCAACTTGCTCACGTTTTTACACATTCATTAACCCCATGACTGAACCTTTCTCACTTGCTTTCCTCTTCCCTCTATCACAACTCTCTCCAACTAATACATTGGAAGAGGCTTGCAAATCAGCTAATGATCATTTTTTATTTTGAATAGTAATCATTTGGTCCTCACTTACTCCAGCCAACTTTGCAAATAAAAACTGCTGCTCCAATGTTATTGCCCCACAAACTCTAACACCCTTTCCACAATCACCCACTAGATGGCCTCTAATCCTAGTATAGCTCCCATAGTAATTAGTTTTACAAACATGACAAAACCATTTCTTGCTGCCTCTTGAATTTTTCTTCTTGTTGGTGGTCACATTTGTGGAAAACTGACGCAATGGTTTCTTTTTGTTGAAAGGACCTTTTGCAAACCTTTGAAGAGTGGGTATAGGGCATGCAAAATGGTCTGAAGAAGCATGGGTTGGAATTTCAAAGGTAGAAGAAGGGTTTCCTGGCATTTATGTAGCTTCATTTTCATTGTTCACTGCCACTATTGCTATTGCTGCTCATTTTGGATGCTTTTTTTTTTTTGTTGAAAGCCTGAAAATTTGTGAAGTAACAAAGTTTAAAACTTTAAAAATTTAAACCGTTGCATTCTCTGTTATTCTGAGCATAAAATTTAAAAAGCCTTATGGCTACTTTTTAATTTTATGATCAGATAACAAAGAATGCAAGGGTTTAATAAAAAACAAATTGCATTGTCTATTATTCTGAGCATAATTTAATTTTATGCTCAGAAATTTAGAATAGAATAAGAGTTCAAAACTTTAATAATTTCAATTAAAAAAAAAAATTTTAAAAAATTACAAATTTAAAAATTGAAAATTGAAAAACAAAACAAAATGAAAATAATTTGTTTTTAAGCTAAACTACCTGTATTGCAACTACAAATGTTGTTGGAGACGAGTGTCGCTCCCAGTCTGAGTATCCAAACAAAAATATAACAAATATTCTCAAAAAATCTGCCCTAGCCGTCACCAAATTTTCGATTTCTCCAATCGCTGTCGCCAGATTTCTCCAATCACTTGCGTGGATGAGATGGTCGTGTGGATGAAAGGCGGCAGATTTCAAGCTTTCAAATGGTCACCAACTCCCTCAAGGCACAGACTCGTGCTCAAAGCTCCGTCGCTGTGAATGAATGCCTATGAAATGTCCGCGTGAAAAGTAAGAGTTCGATTCAATAAAAAAATTAATATTTTTACTGTTTCCAAACTTTAGCCCAAACAAATATAAAATTTACATTTGGTGGCCCCCGCGCACAGGAAACAAACCTTAAAAAAGCGTTTTTAATTCGTTTTTTAAATATTTTTTTACTTGTAGCTGAGGACGGCTAGCCGTCCCCAGTACGGATTGGGGACATTGCATCCCCAATTCGAACTAGGGACGGGGAACCATTCCCAATGGCCAGGAAACGTTTCCTGGCGTTTCCAAAGGTTTTAACATTTTTGTGGACAGCAAGGGGGTGTCCCCTTTGCGTCCCCCCGTCCCCGGGACGGCAAGGGACGCGTCCCCATGTAACCTTGGAAAAATCAGAAAAAAAATACCTAATTTTTTTAGAAAACCCAAAGACAATATAAATTATTGGACCAAAAAATCATGAAAATTGCCAAAAAAAAGTGTAGAATAACACAATTTACTTGTAGGTCCCAATTTTATTGGGATTTAATCAGTTAAATACTTTTTTGACTAATTTTTCAAATTTAGGGATTTTTTTCAGGGAAAAACTGAGCGTGGGGGCAAGAAAAGATAAATCATGATCTATCATGATTTCTTAAATATTGTTGCTTCTATGGTTTTGGACCTTTGGTTAGTCAGGAGATCATGGCAGTTTGCATCCAAAAATTTCAGGTAGTTGTTGCTTCTACCTTTATGTTTGTAGAGGCAAAGACATACAGGCATCTCTGGTATACATCTTTTTTGTCATCAATAAAGCTCCAGGCTGATCATGCTTTTTTGCTTCTCCATTTATTTTCAAGGAGTGGTATCAAAGCCTGTTCAATTCAATGCATTAATCCTGATGTATTAAATTGCCACAAAGGATTTATTCATGACAGAGATATCTAGAATTCCTGAACATTGGTGTTGTGATTTCAAATAGCAGTGCACAGTAGTCAAAGAGTGGGTCGTGCCTGGCAGCAAAGTCTGCACTCAGCAAAACCCCAAATGCCATGCAAACTTTTAAAACTACAAAAAAATTTCATATGCTGCTTGGGAGGATCCACCTTTTAAAATGGATTGGTTTATTAACAAAAACCAGCGAGCCTCAGATAGAAACTTGCTAGTCCAGTGCATGAACTCTCTTGCATGGAAATAAGAGACTTTGGGTTTTAAAACATGATTTCATTTAACTTTTTCGAATATATTTGGTTCTCCAAAAGTGCAAATTGAGCTCAAAGAAGTGATTGTATTCTTTGAATTACGACAAAATGATGATCAAAATACACTAATGTGTTCTCTAAATGCATTTACTTCTGTTTTTATTGTGTAATTCTGTTTTTTTTCGATTTTTTTCCCAAGATCTTACCAAGTCCCAAGTCCAAGTCAAGATTTTGGGTGCCATGTCCAAATTTCCAAACTATGGATTCAGGTAGAATTTTGTATATTTTTGTGCAAGACAATTACATTGTTATCCTAGTTTTGTATGTGGATGATCTTTTTCTTACAGTAGTGATGCCAAGATGAATTGCTTTGTGAATGCTATGAAGAGAGAATTTAGCCAAATGGGCACATTTTGCTACTCCAATGAATGCTTGCACGTTCCTTCAAACATTAAAGATTATAATGCAATTCCTTTTCAGAATAGACAACAAACATTGAGTTTGTACGACATGGACTTTGGAATGCACTTCACATTTAAATAGAAAGATTTCATTAATTTCTTAAGTTTTGCCTGCTCAAGCAAATCTAAAATGTTATTAGCTTTTGAGGTTTCTTAGGAAGAGATTTCCAATGTTCTCTTATTGCAAGATTTATTTACTTATTTTTAAGAGTTAGAAAAAAGAATGCCTGTTCGTCCCTTCAAGCTTAACGACTTTAAATGCATATTCGTTTTTCACTTTTCAGACAGTAGATAACAATGAACTCGTAAGAATCGGACTTTTGAATGTGTTTTGGGTTCATAATAGAAATACCAAGTCTTTGTCTGCTAGAGCACAAGCTCATATGTTAGCTTTTTTTTCTTTTTTGGGTACAGATTTCTCAAACACTCCTATTGCTAGATTGATGTAATTCTCTCTTCCCTGGGGTGATGAAGGATGCTTAAATTTTAAAAAAACAAAAATAAAAGAAAGAAGAGATGAAAGATGATTTTTTGAATTCCAAGCCTTTTTGTCAATTCTAAATACAGATGGGAGACAAACTTCAGGTTCTCTACATCACATCCAACTGGTCATACCATTTCTTGCAACACATTGTCCTGCACAAGAACGCCATTTTGGATTTGGTTTGCACTTCTTTTTGAGTATTTTTTTCTTTGAGGTAAGATACTAATCCATATTCAAGGTCCGAAAATCATTTGTGAAACTGTTCTCAACAATTTAGTGTACATCAAAAAAGATGTCTCAATAAAATACTAATATCAGCCAAGAAAATTATTACTTATTATATCATAGAGAAAACAGAACTCAAATAAAACATTTAGTAAAATAACAAGCAGTCCAATATATAGATGAGAAAACTACCTAGCTGATTAACAACATTCTTGCAATATAATTGGAAAGTGTTATCAAAGCCATTAGCAAGGCCTTTAAGCTGTGAAAACCGCATTGGCAAGTTGAAATTGAAAAATTGTTCTGTTGTCTGTCCATCACAAAAAATTGAATCAGAAAAATAGACAGTAAGCAATTCAAATATGTGGTTTTGACCAGTGCAAATGATGAACAAAGTTGATTTTTTTAGAAATGATATATTAACTAAAAGCTGATAATTCAAAACTGCACTAAGACAACAAATGAAAGGCACATTAATGAAGACAAAACTAACAATGAATAGCATTTCTAGAATATGATGCAGCCAAACAAATAGATATGGATTTCATGAATAGAGGAAGATTAATTCGTAAAAAGAGATTGCATGTGCTTGTAATTCTCATCAACATAAATTGCTAACATTTGGCGCCCTCAAATTATCGCCCATAATCTGATGCCAACTTGATGAAGGTTACCATATGCTTATACATACACAAGTCATGGTGTCATTCTGTTATTACAGTAATCATGCAACATGATATATGCTCATCAGTCCTACCTCTTCTGATAACCCACCACAATTTATTTTAAGTATATTCTCTGCTGCAAAAATAGTTCATGAAGCTCTGGTGTGGGAAAAAAATACATTTCAGGATATTGTGCAGAATGGAGACCAAAAAAAAGTAATGGCGGAGAATGTTCAAGAATATATCGAAGTTTGCACCAAAGAATCAAAATCAAATAAGGTTCCAACAATAGCAAAGTGTGCAATATATAGACATCCACATCATTGTGAAAGACAACAGTCATGGAGGCATGATATTCTATGGAATCAACAACCCAATCACAATAGATCTACATGGAACCAAACAAGCAATTGCAACAATCAGTGGCACCATAGAAATAATGGCTATTTGTGGTAGAATAGGACTTACTATGATAAGTAATGGAATCAAATGGCTGCAGCGAAATGTGAATCAAGGGTAGCGTCTAGGTACCGTCAAGCTAAAACCATCATGAAGACCTAAGAAGGTTGTATGATACAACATGCTGTCATATTTGTAATGACTTGCAGCAACCTTCCTATTTGGCTTCTTCTCATGTTTTGGGGAGGAAAATGTCAAGGTATGGCACATTTAGGCGGATGGAGATGCTGACATGTGGCACACATCCCTTAAGTTAGTTATAACAGGTCATGTGGACAACTTGTGTAATTAATTATATTAGGTGATGAGTAGGCCTACTTTGGGATTAGGTTTTACCCCTTCATTATGTTATTAGTAGGAGGTTTATACAAAGGAGGTAATTATCATTGAAAGGAAATGTCAAGACTATGATATGGGTTTGGGATCTCTTCAAGATATAATGTGGAATGGCTTCTTCTATAAGGACTAGTGCATTTTGTTATGCTATTTTAAGGGTTTATTCTATTTCTGCATATATTTGATATTAGAGCATCTTGGCCCATGAACATCTCTTTTGTTGTGTATGATCTATCTTCTACTTTATTTCATTGCAATTATTATATGTGTGGATCTTATCAGACTCTATGGCATCATAATGCCTCATTTTTCTCCCTGACAATGGCATCTTCTCAATGAATTTAGTTTCTTTGTTAAATGTTTTCTGATCTAATGTTGAATACATTCTTGGCAACATGAAATGAGCTACATTAGTGGAAACTGAAGTTTAAAATCCTAAACGTACTTCAACATGTTTGTGTATTTTAGAGTCATGCAAAGCTTTGAAAAAGATGTTACGGTATAGAATAAAACACACACTTTGTTTACTTATGCATCAGTGCTTTTGTTCATAGTTACCAAATCTAATTCATCCAAAAAAATTTAAGTGTCCAGGTTTGTCCAATTTGGTTTGGAATTTTCGATAGCTATAGAAATTATACCGCTTTTTTTATTCTGTATTTTCATTATTTTGACCTCTCAAACAAAATGAATTTTTCAAACATAAAAAATAGTGCTTTTGTTTGGCCATGCATATCAGTAATATTTACCACCTCCCTTTGCCCATCACTCTAAGGATTATTCATTTGACTTTTTAGCTATGCAATTTATTATAATGCCCTAGAATTCTCAATATCAAAAAGACCAAAGACAATAAAAAATATTCAAAAATATTTTAAAGCAATGATATAGGGAAGCATGTCCCTGGGTAGTTTCTAGGCATCCTCATCCCCATCACAAGCCCCTTTTTGAAAACCTAAACGTAAAACAAAACCACTTCGAATTAATAACATAAAACAGTCATTTTGCAATTTTATCACTTTGCCATATTGAGAAGATAACAAAATAAAGAAGAAATGAAAACAAAAATGAGAAGGAAGGAGAGCATCAACACTTATGATTTGAAGCAAGTTTGGCATCCAATGCTCATTTTTTCAAATCCTTTTTTAATTTCTTGTCTTTCCTTCAAAGTTTCAAACTCTTGGGCTTTTTTAGTGAAAAGAAATATTTTTAAACAGAAAACAGAAAAGTAACCAAAGAAAAAAACTAGCATTGAATGGGCCATTTTCATAAGCTTTTAGAGAGAAAAGTGGCATTCAAAAGGATTATTTCCCACTTCATCTACAACTCTCCCACACCTTGAAGAACGTCCAACACCTCTTCGGCTTGTTTGCTCAATCTCAACCTCTTCACTAAAACAACCCTCAATGTTTTGGCTTGAGCTCACCTACCCCACTCAACATTAACCATTATTAATTGTAGAGGTTCAAGCATCTCAAGCATCCTTAGTAGCAAGATAAAGTAGTTGACATATTTATTCTCTGCAAGTTATAGGAATTTATTTTTTGTATTTTAACATTCACTCTTTGTCGCATAAGTCTTATTATTTTTTGAAAAAAAAAATTGCATATGCATTTGCTCTTTCATCTAACACATTGTGTGGATGAGTAGCTACATTGATACAAACTCTCTTGTCTTGGAGAGATTTAAGAAACATTTGAAAGCGTTCTTAGCCAAATGAAGCAAGCAATTCATACAAGTGACCCTAATTTATGAATATATGTGGCATATTAGGCCCATTGTATATAGTGGTGAAACATTATGAACACCCTACTTCACACAAAGGGATGGGAGAGTGCCTCCTTTTGAAGATGAAGAATGTGATGCCCTCCATCTATTTTTTTTTAATTTTAAAATCAGAATGATGCCACTACACTAGAGTTGTATTTTATTGATAAAATCTATTTGAAAACATCAATAGAGGAATAATAATGTGGAAATAATTAGAAATCAAGCACCTAGCAAAAGACTTTTGCTAGGATCAACACTAATGTTGTTGCCCCATGAGTCAATTTGCAATTAAAAAAGAGAATCCTTTCAGTTCAATGCAATCCCTAGATGAGATTGCCCACAATAAACAAGAAGGGCTTCATCCTCTAATCTCTCGAGCCAAGGGTTTTCATTCGTGAATTGACAAATGAGCTTTTCCTATTGTAGCCACCCACTCTAGGTCTAAAAATATGTGAATGAGCATAGAATGAATCCCTCAATGTTGGTCTCTATATATTCATTGGCATGCTCCAAACCTTAGGCACCTAGCCTTAGTGACAAATAATAAAGATATTTTTATTTTATATGACAATAATATCACTTAATAATAAAGTACTGCATAACATGGCACTAATGTAATGCCATTAAATTGTCCAAGTAACGAATAAACAATGACCTCTTGTTAGTAAATCAACCATAGCTTCAGAACTACTTGCCAGAAATATATAAGATAAAGCATTATGAATTGGTTATGTGACATGATCCTATTCTCATAGCCCTCCAAAAATCCCTAGGAAATAGGAAGTTTCCCGTGGCACTTATAATGTGCATGCACACATAAAAATCTCCAAGGGCAAGAATGATGTTCACATAAAAAGGTACCCTTAGGGTAAAACCGCCATGAGAAAACTAATGGTGAGGTTCCCACCTCCAACTAAGCTAAAATATAGGAAATGGTTCAAAAGTCGTAAACATATCAAGGATAAATGTGTTAGATTTAGACCAGAAATGTAAATAAGCAAAAATACAACACACTAAACAAACAACACAGCGAATTACCCTGGGAAAGCCCTCCTTCTCAAGGGAGAAAAACCCAGCAAAATATATCTCTTATATATTGAAAGAATAAGAGCAGAAATCTGGTGACAATTCAAGCCCTACACAAGGCCGAATTTAATACAATGAATAATAACACCTCTCCTTGATGCAACGATACAAATAAATATGCTTCCCCTTGAAATCTGATCTGCTGAAGTGTGAACTTCTTCTTAGAAAATGTGAATTGAAATGAGAATGAATTGATGTTCAAATAAGAGATCTTCACCTTGCTTATATACAAGTCTAGGCGACCTCCTTTCTAGGTCGACCCTAGAAAATATAATATTATTTGAAAACCAAGAGGTCGACCAGCCTTGGAGATTTATTATTTAATTTTTATTTTGGAGAAAATATCTCCCATCGCTATAAACATTAACAAAATGAACAAAACCAATCCTCGCCAAAATATACTTCTCTAGCAATCACCCCTTGCCCATCAAGATGCATAGAAATGGGTTCATGGGTCCCAAACGTGTTGAATTGATGAAATTGGGCCATTACAAAGCAATTAAAGAAGGATTTATAAAGGTCCTTCAAAAGATACTTTACATTGAGGAGGCATCTAGACCTTGACAACAAAGGATTGCTTTTGTCGATCTTTGTGTCCAACAGTCAACAAACCAAAGGCTAGGATAGATAAAATACATTAGCTCAAACTAATCCTATCAAATGTCGAGTATGTCATGGTAAGAATACAATAGAGTTAAACGTGCTAGCAATTCACCTCCTTTCACAAATTGTCAATTCCTCTATTGTAGAAAGGAATTGGTACACCAAGCACATGCAATCTATCAAGAGGAACAAGCTTTCCTTTGAATCAGCAAAGTTGGTGACCATGCATGGTGCCTTGCAACCTCAAGATTCACATACTCTTAAATATCGTCAAACTCTAGCCACCTGTTGGGATATCGATACCAAATATGCCACACGGCTTGATGAGGAGGCACGTGACAGATTGGGCAAGGTGCCATTGGAAATACAAATAATCTACCCAACATTTGAAGCTCTTAGAATCTAGTTTACTCCTTGTGCTATTAGGAACCAAAACATAAGCAACTAAAACCAAAAACATGAAAATGTGTTACTTTTGGTTTGAACCCTAACCAAGATTTTTCATATTCACTACTTCTACCCAATATTTATACGATGCACCTTTGTGGCTCATCATACACTAGATGCATCTCCATGCTAGTTTTGTTTTTCCTCTTAACCATCCCATTCTACTAAGGGATGTATGGGTTGTCAATTCTCTCTAAATACACTCATTCATGTAGTAGACCTAAAACTACTTAGAAGTGAGTTCACCAACATTATTCGCCTTCCTTTTTATAATTTTCAACCAATGATATGAACTTGAAAAAAATTCCAAAACAATCAAACTTTTTCTTCCAGAGGCATTTTTTCTTGGGAAATCTAAATAGCAACAAAAGGTAACACACCAAGAATTGTTGACAAACTTCCAAGATGATAGACATACACTTGCATGAATGAGATCTAAAGTCCCTTTTGCATGCCATGCCCCCTCAATACAATACTTCATTTTTGCTTACTAACCAAATCCCCCTACATTTATATCATGCTTCTAATGTAGACAACAATCAGTCAACCATGTCGGTTCTACTTAGTTTGGCCGACTATCTAAGATTAAGATGACCAAATCTCTCATGCTAAAACATTATACTATTGTCCTCCACAGCTAAAGTATGCAAATTAATTGTGCCAAGCTCAACTAGCTTGTACAAACCACATTGCCCAATGTCTAGGGCACCAATTATGTCCTACTTCATATCAATCACAATACAATTCTTTCCACAAAAATCCAAAGGGGCATCCAAGGGGAACTCGTCCCCCTATCAAGACCCTAACCTATTTGCGGTAGGTATAGGGTGGGGAAAGTGAATACTCAATAACATATCTTTGCAATTGTTTTTTGCGAACATTGAGTGTTTTTTCCTTTTTGTCAAATAATTTGCATTAATCTAAAACATTTTGGGTACCCACAAGTTGCCCACCCTAGAAAAACAACCTGAAGTACAAAAATATCATTTAAAAAAACAATAATATAAAATAAAAACTTGTTGAGCAATCTCTCTTGTTCAAATTTGTTCTCGATTGGCCTTCAAATAATCTATTTTCACCAAGTCATGTTAAACCATTCAAAAAAAAGAAGAATATTGATTCATCCACTCATTGTCATTCATCCATAGGGCATTGTCAAAGAAGCATTAACAATTTAGGCTTTTATTGCTATGCACCAATTGAGTGAATGTAGTTCTATGCTAAGGAAAAAACCATCTCCTATATTTTGTACCCCTAATGCTTTCAAATGAATCCTTGTTAGTTTGGGGCCTTGGCTCAACTCAAATTCATTTTATTTGCTTGGATGTGCATTTTATATATTTATAAATTAATATAATTAGGTATTTATATCTGTCGCAATCTTAAGCTTTTTCCCTAGATTTGTTGTATTTAAATACATTTTATATAATGTATAGATATATATACTATATATTATATAAGCATAAATATAATATTATTAAATCATACATTTGTATTATGCAACATGAAATATATTATAATTATATATTTTTAATATAATATAATATTTAAGTATTTTTAATATTCCATGACCAAACCTAGCCATACCAAATCTGGGGGAAAATGTTCTGCCATACCAGCAAACGTATACCTTACCCCATACCAAACCAACAACTTAGTTGCAAAGAGGTTCAAAAAACTCCCTTGTTAGCAGTCCCTTTACAATAGATCCTTGACAGCAGTGACCTTCTGATTCTCCATTTGCCCTCTGACAAAAAACAGTCAGCCCTAAGACAGAAGTCTTTCTAACAGGGCGACACTGTCAACCTTTGCAAGCACGTCAGCAAAACAGATACTAGTCTACTTCCTTTTCCAAAAGCCAACCTTGCAGCACCTTCAACCAGGGTTGTCAACAAAAATCAGTCCCTTCTTTTTGGCAGGCCCAGTTGCTCCTGCTATTATCACGTTTCCTTCCTCCAAAATCCTTTACCATGTTGGCCCTAACAGAATAACAGCTCAGCCTTAACGGAAAATTGACCTCAAAAAGAAATATTTCATTGATTTTCACCTTTTCAGATTCTGGTAATCAACCATCTGCAAAAAAGAGCAGTTTTCCAGTTCCTCATGACAGCAATTTCCTCTCCTTTTGGCTGCAATTTGATGCACAACAAATGGCAGTGATTTGACAACAGCAATTCTCCTTTCAATCTTAGTCCTGATCAATGTACCCTCCCCATGGGCTTCCTCTCTCTGTATCAGTGTACCCTTCCTAGAGCTTCCTTGCTCTGATACCAAATGTTGGAAGAATAAAGGTGCAGAGTTTGAGAGAATTAGATGGCATTAACTTCAATAAGTGTGGCTTGTATATATTATTAAATGGGGAAGTGACAAGATGGTTATAACTTAATTGTAAGTTACTTTTAGACATAACTCGTGTGGTGTTATTACATCAGTAACATAAACTATAAATGCCTATGTATACAAAGTTTATTCTAACATTATATTGTATATAGTACCCATTTTCCTTGCCTCTTTCGCCATGCCAGTTACAGTTGCCTCCATGTTTCTTATTGCATCAACCATAACAGCAGCATTGATAGCTGGATTAAGATTAGAATTATCTTGATGTTTGCATACCTCCTTAGGGCAGGGGTGTCCAATGTTTGCATATGAGGTTAATGTGGGAAGGCATGCTCAGCATCGATTGAATAGAGCATTCCCCAAGCACAAAAAAAATGTTTGTAAAGTAGGGCTTCATTTGAACTCATTGTTTTCACGTTTTTGCTGTAATTTTCAAGTCTCAACTAGTTCATGCTTAAACTAGTGGTTGTAAATGTTCAACATATTCGTGCATAGACACATATGACCATGCTGAAACAGTCTGATTCCACTTAAAGGATGTATAACAGCCATTTACTGTATCTCACAGCTAATATCAACTTTGTATGTTGAACTGAGTCAGCAAAAATTGTTGATGTTATAGCAGTGGGAGATATCTTTCTCTCAAATTTAAAAATAATGGATAAATAATACCAAGGCAAGTCAGACTTGCTATATATAATAATTTTATGAAGAGTCACCTTGTTTCTTAAAAGAGGCAAACCCAAATGAAGAGTCACCTAGTTTTGTATAAATACAAGGTGATGATGATTCATTTGATCATCAAGTTCATTCATCATAATTCGCATTCCTAGAAGAAGATCATACTTGAGCAGCAGATCATCATCTTGTACCAGCAGATCATCATTTTGTAGCAGCAGACCGAATTCAAGTAGAAAAATATTCATTTGTATCTTTGCATCTAGGAGAGGTGCTATTATTCATTGTATCAAATTTGGCATTGTGTTGGGCCTGAGTTGTAAGCAGATTTCTGCTCTAATTCCTTCAATATATAAGAGATATATTTGCTGGGTTTTTCTCCCTCGAGTAGGAGGCTTTTCCTAGGGTATCTTGTTGTGTTAATTGTCTTAAGTGTTCCATTTTCTGATTGCTTTCATTTCTGATCCTAAATCTAACATGGTATCAGAGCGGGTTTAAGACAAGACCTGATCAGATTTGAGCAAATTTTGTGGCCTTTGGCCAAATTTGGAATTGTTGAAGGAATCGATTATTTGGGAGAAATCGATATTGGAGTAGTAGCAATTGAAGGAATTCGATTCAAAAGGGAAATTTGGATTTTGTTGGAGAAGTTTGAATTTTGCAGCAGGAAGCCATCCTTCAATCAACTTTTCATCTAGGCCAGATCTTGAAGGCAAAAGGTTGCAAATTATTTCAGACCTAAGGGCAGATCCTTGAAGGTGAATTTGTGCAGAAAAAGAAGATGGTGATCGGTGTCAAGGTAGAAGATAGACTTGATGGAGCCACAAACTTCAACTCTTGGAAACCCAGGGTACTCATTGCATTAGAGGAAAATGATCTTCTTGATTTTGTGGAAAGTGATATGCCCGAGCCTTCCAATGATACTGAGAAAATCCAATGGAAAAAAATTGGCACTAAGGCTAGAAAGATCATGATAAACTCTGTGATGGATCACCTAGTACCAATCATCTTGTTGGCGTAAGAACTAACACCTCTGGAGTGTAAGTTTGTACGGACAGCTATGCACATTACGTAATGAGTACTCTTGAAATTAGGAGGGGAAGCTCCCTCGTTGTGCTGGAATGCATGGAATAGAAAAGTAAACTAAATCCTATCTTTTTGTTCTCAACTGGTAGAGGCACAAGGTTAAGAAAACCTAGAACGTTGCAGCTAAGTATTTTCTCGTTTCGCAGATCATCTAACTACAACTAAGCTAACTTCTTTAAATCTATCCAATTTCCTCAAGAAAACAGAGCGTGAGGAAATAGAACGGGAATGTATTGCACGATAAACCTCAAGTGCGGGCTCACAACATGAAGGCAAGGTAGGCACAACTATTTGCTTAACCGGGAAGAAGCTTATTAAAACAAATGAATATACGGTAAACCGGGTACAGCTTTACAACATGAAGGCAAGGTAGGCGCAACTATCTGCTTGGCTGAATGAGTTTACTATCACACACATCAAACAATAAGCTTTGAGTACAAGTTCACAACGTGAAGGCAAGGTGGGCACAACTATTTGCTCTTCTGAATAGGCTTATGATAAACAAAACATAAGGTAAGCAACTGGGACAGTATATTGTATAGACGAAACACGCATGCAATAACAATCAAACCAGCAACCCCATTTAACTAAGATTGAATAAACACCATGATAATAACATAAAGGCAAGGTAGACACAACTATTTATTATAACAGCAATCACTCTTAAATAGATACAATAATAGCAATACTACAGGCAAGGTAGGTGCAACATGTATGCTATCAAGCAAAAGTTCTAATTTACAAGGGTGAACCAATCTTGAGAATAGGCATGTTACCGACAACGCAGCAATTCTCTATCACAAGGAAAAGCTAATTACAAATGAGCTAAAAGCTCTTATTTATAGACATCAAGGTGTAGGCAACCCTAAAATCACCTTGAGTCAACTACAGTCCTGCAGTACATGCAAGATCTTATTCTCTAAACCTAATTGAATGAAACTAAACAATTAACTGGCAAGCTACCATCAGTTAACTGAAACATCTAATCTAAATGGATAATGTGCAAGCATGCACGTCCTTATTGAAATGAAAACTAACTAATAACTCCAACTATACAAAGATGTTTCCAAGAAAGACATGGCATGTAATGTGTAACAACGAGTTAACTCGGAAAGAGGCATCGAGTTTAACTCCTATGTCTAATGTCTATCTTGGAAAAGGTGGGACGCTCTGAACTGAAGTTCACTGGCCCTGATATCGAGCAATTAACCCCTCCATGAGGTTGTCGACTGCATCATCATTTGAAGGTCGTCACATGTCTCAACTATCAATTCACTACTTGTCAACAACTCAAGCAAACCTAGAAATCTCTGCACACTTAAACTGGCACTTCACTCATTGATAACTTTGGCAGGTTTGTAACTGAAGTGATGGCCACTGTTTCTTCTGCAGCTTGACACTTCTCACGTTTTTCATGCTTTTCTTTATGGAAGAGTGTTGCATGATGAAACTGCGAAGTTTGATTGCGAACACTTTGGTTGTGAGAAATGCAAATGAACTTGATACATACGCAGAAACCCAACGGTATCAACCCTCTAAACTAGCCTTGGAAGCCAATCAACTATACGAGGCATGAAACCATGTGAACTTGAGTGACTACGCTTGTCAACCTTTCCGATGCACTTGATACAAATCGATGTCAGCTTTTCTGATGAAATCATGAATTAAGATTGACTTAGTCTTGAATTCAATCTGTGTGAATTGCATCCTGAAAAACTCGCCTGTTGACTATGAAGATGGCTATATTCTAACAACTTCTCCAGAAAACCAAAAATCTCTCATAATGAGGCTAAAAATATCTTGTCGGAGGGCAATTTTCACAAAAAATTCTGAAACATGGGTTTTATGTAGAATCAAATTCTAAGATGACCCACAATGTTAGAATTGTGAAAAAATGTGATTTAGGCCCGCATGCAAAAAGGTTTTCAGTTGAGATCTGAGGGATTGTGAGGACATTTTTTCCCGAGAAAATTTGAGATATGGGTTTTGTCCAGATGATGATTCTAAGACAACCCACAACGTCAGATACGAAAAATATCAACTTCTACTCCACCATGCAAAGGAATTTCAGTTAAGAAAATCAGAGCCTCAAGAACTGATGCTCTGGAACAAATTTTCCCTAAAACTTCTAGCACATGGGTTTTACTAAGGAAGCAATTTTGAATCAACCAAGATGATTTGTTTTGCCAAAAACGCCAATTCTTCAAACATGCGAGAGAATTTAAGACGAGAAGATGGAAGAATTTTAGAGAAGAACAAAGATTTTTTTTAGTTTTTATTTATTTATCTTCTTCTGTCAAAATCACCACTCTGCCTTGAATTTTGCTAATGAATCTGGACTTGTACCTGCAAAAGAATATTTTTGATGCCTTCACAACTAACTGCTAAAGAAATTCGCCCAACTTTGGAAAGAATTCACTTCTGCTCAAACTGGATGAATGAAATGATGAATGCCATGCTTGCATAACTAGAGCAAATCGTACCACAAAAGCAAAGAATGCAAGCTCAAACCCTAACTATGAAGGAAGAATTTGATTGGCCCTTCACCAGCTGAATTGCCACTGACTCTGAGTCTCGGACTAAAAATAATATTTTTATTTTAAAACATGCAAATTTAAAAAGAGGCGCCATATTTAGCTCTTTGAAGAAATTCGTCACTTTTTAATGCCCTGCATGCACAAAAATTATTTTAGTCATTTTGCTAAAAATAGCATCTGGATGTGCTCGGTAAACTTCACTGATTCCAGAAAGTCGAATTTTGACCTTCTAGGTGTCTATTTGCCAGAGTTATGAGATTTTTGAGAATCTCCTATTTTATAGTTGACTGCAAAGTTACATTTGACCATGTTCAGCTCTAATTTCTGGGTGACCGAATGATCCTACGACTGATTTGAGATATCCACCGCGAAGCCTGCATGACAAGAATGAAATGTCTGCTGGGAGCCACAACTGCTAAAATCAACATCTGACACCTTCGAAAATTAGGCGCCTTTGATTAAATTAATGCACTGATTCCAAACTTAGTCATTTCTCCGTATTGCCTTCTGATGCTTCAAACTACCGCTGACGATGGATGATGAACCCTGCTGACTGAATAATAGATTCATTGCGTGATTGGAAGTACTCTACATCTAATGACTGTATGTAAGGTATCTGAAAATTGTATCAGAAACCCAAAAAAGATGGGCACACTATTCTATGACAGCACAAATACCATTTTGACAAAAGTGTGACTTTCATCTGAACACCATTCTTTGACCCCTGATACCGAGAGCTGGAATGCTCTGATTTGTGCACCAACTGTCTCTCTGCACAGTTGAGTCAACTTACAAGAGATGTCTCTGGAGACGACGAAGCTAGAAAACTGCTTCTAAGGCCTCAAAGAGAAGGGTGCCTTTTTCAAGGAGATTGGTATCCACCATACTTAGCCGTTTTTAGTCGTCTTCAGCCACTCACTTTTCAGCAACACCATCTTGACCTCACACATACGAGCACTCGCCAAATCCTGGAGGTTGACGGTTGAACTCGTTGAATGGCTGGAGTAATTGCACACAAGTCTTGTGAAGACTACCAAAGCAAATAACCCCATCTGACAGGCATAAAGGCTGGGCGCCCCTAGCCTACAGATATGCAGTTGTGTGTAGCCACGCTTCACCATCCTCTGTTTTACATGCTCGATAGAACCTCTGACACGGTTACCTAGAATACCAGATCGTCTTGTGAACGGGTGTATTGCAAAGCTGGACTAAACTGGAAAAGATCTCAGGAAGACCCTATCTGCAAACTCATTCATCTGACAAGTCATATTCAAGGGTGCCCCTAGGCTATAGGGGCGCTCAAACCATGCTTTGGCAATCTTTGTTGATATGTATCCCACCTGCAGTTTCCACTTCTGACACTGATAACCAAAGTTCTGCACTGGATTTGCTTCCGCTTTATAGCTCGTTGAAAAGCCAGACTAATTCTGCAAAGACTGAATCCATTAGCAAACACATGCATCCAGATCTGGGCCTTCAAAAAGAAGGGCGTCCCTAGGCTACAGGGGCGCAGATTTGTATTTCTAGACTGTCTCCGTTGATGTGGATCTCCTTTGTATCCTCTGCTTCCGCCTTCGTTTGTCGGAGTTCCGCAATTCAGATGACCTTGCTCCATTAGCTAGTCGGAAAGTTGATTGAAAACTGAACACAATGAATGTATCCTTCATCGAAAGCAATCAAATCTTGACCTTCAAATGGAAGGGCGCCCCTGACCTACAGGGGCGCAGATTTGCTCTGAATTCACTGATTTCCACCATTTTGTGTTCTACAAACACTGTATCCATTATTGAGTTTGACCACGTCGAAGCACTGTGACTGCCGAGGTGTGTGTACGACTATACTTCATCATTTTCACATGTACGAACACTGTAAAGTTGATTTGCATGTTGATTGCGCAAGTGTCTACTACGTTACATAGTGAAAAGTTTCCAGACTTAGAATATTTTAGCACATTTTGCCAATCTGAAAATCCCCTCTGTCAAAAAGCATATTTTTCAACATCTTTCATCATAGGACGTTATGCTTTGAGTTTCAGGCTTAGATTTTGATACCTGGTATTGGCCAACTGCCATTGACAACCTCGAAGGTCCTAACTTTTCTCCTGAAATAAGTGAAAACTACCCACCAGCCTTAAACTGACTTTTAACTGAAACTGACTTCACCACTGTGATCGTGATGTGAAATAAGCCAATCAAAATTAATTTCAACCAATTCTGACAGGTTCCTATTTTTTAGGGTTTTGAGCTAAAAATAGAGTTTTGAAACCCTAATTTTCAAAATTTTCAAATTTTGCCAATATCTTCCTGGCGTCACACTGACTAAAAGCCCATACTTTATTTGCCCAAAAACTGAGTTTTGACCTCATTTTTACAAGGTTTAGACCATTTTAAGCAAAATGCCTTAATGAAGCAAAAAATTTGGTTTGGGTACAACACATCTCCAAGTTGAAGATAGCTAAAGAAATGTTTGATACTCTAAAAGGATTGTATGAGATCAACAATACCAGCAAAGCCCTTGCTTTGAGACAACAACTTCACCATGTGAAAATGGCTAAAGATGATTCAGCCATCTCATTCTTTATGAAGATTGCTGATTTGAGAGATCAATTGAGCACTATTGGGGATATAATTGCAGACAGAGATCTTGTTATGTTGGCACTAAATGGTCTTCCTCAATCTTGGGAACCCTTTATTCAAAGCATCAGTGGGAGATCTAAGTTGCCCAAGTTTGATCGTCTTCGAGCTGATTGTATTCAAGAAGAGTCCAGGTTGGCAGCAAGAGGAATTGGGCGAAACTATCATGATGTAGAAAATCAAGTTCTTGCTACACATACTTCTAGAGATAGAGGCAAAGGAAGAAAGAGGAATAGAGATAGAGAATCAGATTATGCCCCAGAACCGAAGAAGAAGAAGGATTTCTCTCACATTCAATGTTTCAAGTGTGACAAGTACAGTCACTTTGCTCGAGATGGCAAATTAAGATCTACACAACATGTTTCTTTTGCGGAAATTAACATAGGGACTTCTCAGAAGGAGCCAAGTTCTAAAGTCAATTCAGAAGGTTTCTTATTCTAAAGTCGATCAGTTTCTTCGAAGAGGGAATCTGACAAACCATCAAAGGCAACCTTGGACGAGGAGGTCAGGAGGTTGATGCAAGTACTTGGAGCTTCAGAGGCTTGTAGTGTATATTTCTCTGAGATGGAGAAATATGAGGTGAAAGCCCTTTTAGTGTATATTTCTCTAAGACAGAGAAATATGAGGTGAAAGCCCTTAGAGTGTATATTTCTCTAAGACGGAGAAATATGAGGTGAAAGCCCTTGTAGTGTATATTTATCTGAGATGGAGAAATATGAAGTGAAAACCCTTGTAGTATATATTTCTCTGAGATGGAGAAATATGAGGTGTGAGCCCTTGTTCATCTCTGTGACTGAGATGAGACGTCATGTTGAGAGACTCCATGACGACATTGTTATCACAGAATCTAGCAGCGCTCGATTCACGAATAACCCCCCTACGAAACTAGTCCGTTTCCTAGGACCTAGCGTTTCAAGCACGCAAAACGAGACACAAAATCGTTTTACGAACTTCCATAACCTACCTAGTCCGGGTAGGCGAAGATATGCTCAAATTTCGAGTTTATCAATGACTCCTTTTTCTCGCCAGGAGTTAGTTTATTTTTTCAATAACTGTTTTTGGTGCAACGGTGGTGAAAATCACCGCCACTACACCTTATGTCTGTTTTCAGAATTTGGTGCTCGAGCGGTGTTTTTCACCGCCGTTGCACCAAAAGTTCATTTTCGAGTTTGGTGCTCGATAGGTGATTTTCACCGCCCGAGCACCTATTTCTACGTTGAGCCAAGTCATTTCCGCCGCATTCAATGCGCACGACATGAGTTCTTTTTTAGGTTTTTAGTATGATTTGAAGTCCAAGTTAACTATTTTTATTGTTCCTAACGACTTCATCTCCTCACTCCGCGCGCTCCCGTGCCATTTCGAGTCGACTTCATTGAGATTCTTCTTGGTGCCTTTCTCCATCGCGCGTTTCTTGCCTCCATCTTCATCGTGACCATCACAGGTATATGCGCATCCGGTTTGCGTTTCATTTCTTGCTTTGCATGGTTTAAAGTTTAGAGTAATCTTCGTTTTCCCGTTTTTATCATTCTTTACTGGTTGTATGTTTCGCCCTCCATTTCCTTTCCTCCCTCCGTGCTTCCTTGTCGTTCCTTCAAAGTCTTTCCTTCGACTATCATGGCATCTTCCCTCCTCAAACACTTTCTCCCTTTTGTTTTGTTTTGGCCGTCGCGGTCGGTATTTCCAACGGATCCACCAGAACAGCTCGATGTCGTGGCGGTGTATTTCACCGCAACGACACTGAGAGAAATCTTCCCTAAGTGTCGAGGCGGTGAAATTCACCGCCACGACACGGAACTCCCTTAAGACTCCCAAAAACCCTTTGGTGTTGGAGCGGTGAAAATCACCGCCCCGACACCAAACAAAAATCCCCGAAATTTCTAAGTATGAACCTTGGTGCTCGAGCGGTGTTTTTCACCGCCTCGACACCAAGGTGACATATCACTTCGATGCTCGAGCGGTGAAAAACACCGCCCGAGCACCAAAATCTGTATTTTTAATCTAACACTAGAAATAGTGTTTTCTCCTCATTTTTCGCCATCCACACTCATTTTTCTCCTCGTTTTCCATACCACTTGGCCAAAACACAATAACTCCATATTGCCATGATCATCTCACGCTTTCCCATGTGACATTTTTCCTGACAATCATCGCATCCGCCATTCTTGCAGTTTGTTCTAAGGTTCCTTCCAAGATCTTCGGAGATAAGGATTACATTGGTCTATTTTCTCCTAGATGTTAGCTGAAACGCCATCGCCGTCTCCTAAAGATAAGGAGAAAATGAAGTACAAGTACCAAGGCGTCTTCCCTCCAACCGTGGTGTTGTCAAAGGTAGATGAAATCAAAGACACTGAGATCGGCCATCAAGATCTGGCTGAGTTCGTGAAGAGGATTCAGCAGAGGCCGTGGGACGAGGATTTGAAAGCCATCGTACATAGCAATCTTCATACGGTTTCAACTTTTCCAACTTCAACTTATCACACGGAGTTTGTATTGCAGGTAGCTGCCCACTACATTGAAGAGGATAGAACGGTAAGGGATTCAGCAGGACAAGTGATAATGAGGCTTGATGGTGAGTTTTTCGACATAGTTTTCAAAGTGCCACAGATGGAACAATACACCCCTATCACCAAAATACATACACTGGTGGATTTTACAGTCGGACCAGATAATAAGTTCTCGAGGGAGACAGCAAAGAAATATGAAGACTTCCGCGCCCAAAGCAAAGAACAATAGTCTTCTTTTCGTCTCCAGTGTTCACCATTTGTGGTGTCCCCTTTTTTTTGCACATTGTAAATAGTTTTTGACACTTTAGGTGTCTTTTTGTAAAAAGTAATAACACCGAAATTTGTAGTGCAATTACGTAAAAATAAATTACACTCAGTTAGATTAGGGTTTCCTATTTTTACTCATTTGATTCCCTAATTTTTCTCATCTCTCTTTTCTATAAGTAAGAGAGATTTCTTTTGTAATAAGGACCTTTTGAAATTTTGCAAGAAAGTGCTGCTATTTTGAAACAAGCATTGAAACTTTGTGTTCAATATTGTGAATTCAGATTTGATCAATAAAGAAGAAGATTGCATGCCAAACTTTGTGTTGGAATCAATCGTTTTGTGTGTTGATTTTATCAGTTGTAATTATTGTATGGGATTGAAAGGGCTTCAAGTGTTTGATGTAGACTTTGTGTTACATTTATCATTTGGAGTTGTTTACGTTTGAAGATTTTGTTGAAAAATCTACAAGACTTTGTGTTTGTAATCTTTCATGCTGTTCAAGGAATCGCTGTGTCTAAGAAGACTTCGTGCTTCTAATACAACGAACATTGTTGTTACGAGATCTAACATCGAAAAGGCTACAGAACGACTTTGTGCCTTCGTGAGCCTTCCTTTTTCTCTTTACCTTTTTTTTGTTATTATAAATCTACCTGGTATTTCTAAGCTTTGCTTTGTCAAGATAGGAATATTGGCATTACTGCTGTTGATTAAGTATAGGTTAATTCAGATCTAAAAGCTTTTCATAAGTGAAGCATTGTAAACATCTTCTCTGAAAAAAGAGAGAAGTATGAATGTGACACACACCCCCCATTTCATGAGTACAGTGTACATATTGTAAGTATTCTTTTAAGTTTACTATAGCTTCCAGTTAGCGGTAAGAAGGGTGCCTCCCCTTTTCGAGAGGAGAGAGTAATCTCACATAGCTGTGGCTGAAATCTAGATGGTGTAATCTATTGAAAAGTTGATTACATTATTTTCACCCAACAGACATCACATTGAGAGACTCCATGATGAACCCTTGTACTTGTGTTTCTTTCCACACATGGGAGTAGCCATGGTGAACGTCATGTTGAGAGACTCCATGACGACATCATGTTGAGAGACTCCATGATGAACATTTGAGTTTTCCACAAATGGGTGTAGCCATTGTGGGCGTCATGTTGAGAGACTCCATGAAGTGGATATCTAGAAAGATACCTCCCTAGCTAAGAGGGAGTGTTGATGTTATTGCAGTGGGAGAGATCTTTCTCTCAAATTTAAAAATGATGGATAAATAATACCAAGGCAAGTCAGACTTGCTATATATAATAATTTTATGAAGAGTCACCTTGTTTCTTAAAAGAGGCCAACCCAAATGAAGAGTCACCTAGTTTTGTATAAATACAAGGTGATGATCATTCATTTGATTATCAAGTTCATTCATCATAATTCGTATTCCTAGAAGAAGTTCATACTTGAGCAGCAGATCATCATTTTGTAGCAGCAGACCGAATTCAAGGAGAAACATATTCATTTGTATCTTTGCATCTAGGAGAGGTGCTATTATTCATTGTATCAAATTCGGCATTTTGTTCAGCCTGAGTTGTAAGCAGATTTCTGCTCTTATTCCTTCAATATATAAGAGATATATTTGCTGGGTTTTTCTCCCTCAAGTAGGAGGGTTTTCCCAGGGTATCTTGTGTGTTCATTGTCTTATGTGTTGCATTTTCTGATTGCTTTCATTTCTGATCCTAAATCTAACAAAAATGACATTCACATTAATTTGTAACAAGCATTGTTTTCAAAAGCTTTATATATGAAGCTTCAGACTGGCCTCATCCTGAATTTTGAATTTATTTCAATTTTTTTGTTGATATGTCCACAGGATAGGAGCTGCTACTACCATACCAGTATAGTCCATGTAATCCGAGAGATGAATGTATTGCTCCTGTACTTTTCAGGGGATGCTATTCACAAAGTCATTCAAGTGAGTCTTCACATGAAATCATCCTTGTGAAATCCCAAGAATATACTGGCTTCATCCAGTTAATTCCTGAATGCTTATTTTGTGAACTCTTTGATAGAGTGAAACCTTACAACTTACAGGTCATTCATTTACTAGTTCTTCAGTCTACCAATTCATTAAGCACTAAAGAGAAGTCCTTTTATTCCATGAGACGGTTTCATTAAGAATTCTTTGATATATTATAACTTGTTCTCAAAAATATTTATTGTTTTTGGTCTACATCTAGACAACAGAGATATAAATGTTGAGAACCAAACTAGGAAATAAACTTTGAGACAAAACTCTTCAAAGTATAGGTACATCTTTTCGTATATTAAAAAAGAGAAGAAAATGTTTAATAATTTGTGTCAAATTGATAAAGTCAAGTGCTCATTCTATATTTATTAGGTTACTCTTTTTAGGTCATTGCCTGACCCCTGATTTTAACAATCCAGACAGGCTCCAGCTTGCATGCAATCAAGAAGAACAATTTTTTTAAGTTGGGGATGAAGTTCATGATTTTTAAAGCAGTTATCTGAAAATTGAGATTCTTAAAGCCTAAATTTGTTCTGCAATATCTTCTATCGTTATCTGAAGAAAAAATGCTTTCAAATCCATACTAACTTATTACAGTATATGTCATAAAAAATTAGATATTATTTTTCAATTTATTACAGTATATTAAATTATAAATAGAGAATCAACTCCTAGAACTTGTCAGCCATTTACCCATTCAAAATGAGATACATCTCCATAACTTATACATTACAAAACTAAAACAACTGATGTCAGCAACAGATAATCATTTAATAATGTCAACATATACGAAAAAATTCTTACAACTAAGTTATGAAACTTGATGCACAAGTAAAATACTTTTTAATACATTGCCTTTTCATCTTTCTGTAAGAAATTACAACAAAAAGAGCTATGTTATAGAATTTCCTTGCCTCTTCCAGTGCAATATGAGAAGAACTTCAGTTAGAAATACATTGATTCATGCAAACCTGCCATTGTTAAGGCTAGATCACTTGTTCGAGCACATTCATTTAGTCATGGAAGTATAACGGTTAACTGATGCCTTTACGATGAATTTATTTGGACAAATAGCATTTAAAAATCATAAATCCAAGTAATACACTATTCAAACATGTCAAAATTGTAAGGACTAAATTTCAGCATGCATGCTGTTCTCTAAGTCAATAAACATGCAAAATATATGTATTTGTAATCTAAAATCATTAGTGACAGCAAAGATGCATGCAAACAAAAATTATTGTAAGCAAAGTAACCTCTCTATTTTTTATAGAAAAGGTGAAACAATAAAAAGAAACACATACCTCCTCCACAATTCTAAAAACTTCAACAACAGAAGCTCCATGCCGTAGTTGAGATGACAGTGGATCCCATCTCTACAACATTATCAACACATGCCAAACATGGAGCTCATGAATACTTTAATAGATACTGTCAAAATCAAATATCTTGAATAAACAGCTATTTAAAGACAGAAAAAACAGCTCATCCACTTTCATTTTATCTGTTTGGTAGCAAGCTAACTGTATCCATCCAAAAACTCGACAAGTAGAACTATCATTTGATTTTTCAAACTAGTATCAAGCAATAATATAAGATACAAAAATTCAGTTGACAAATAAAACATAAACTAAATCCACAAAACTGGCTGTAGTTATGTCTACAACAACTATTCTCAGTCCCTTTATAGACAAGCTTTCCAATGAACCACATCTTAGTTCATGATAGCTTTGGCCTTTCAAACTTTCACAGATCAAAATAGTTTCAGCTGGAGTTCTCACAGACTAATAATCGAGAACACAGATTGTCTGTCCTTCGATTGTTGATTCCTATACTTTAAAAAGTCAGGACAAAGATGCAAATACAACATTGAAACGGCATATAATCTTCAGTCAGAATTTTATTGATTCCATTAGAATATTTCCAAGAAAATGAGAAACAAGAGGTCTTACACTCTCCTATCTTTATTAAGTAAGGAAGTGGGTGTGGGAATATTTTGCCTGATTTGTTTGCATTTTATGCTGGTAAATTGCCAAAGACAAAAAAATCTGAAATTCTTCAAAAATACCAAAATCATTATTACAAAGCTGTAATAGGCTCACATTATACAATCCTAGTTCAAGAGAGATTATACAATCATTACTACAAAGTCAACATTGTCGTGGATGATAAAATGTGTCAAACCAAGTTTTCTTGTTAAATCTCCAATTCAATTGTTATGTTTATCCATCCATATCTCATGAGAGATTCAGTGACATTTTCCCATAAATATTGAACACCCTCTATAATCCATATCAACAATATCCACTAGCTAATAAGTATCTCCCTTATATCCAGAACCTTGTGCTAATTGTACAGATGGATTGAATCTGCATTCATATCAAATAGGAAAAGAACTTCTCTTACTCCAGAGACCAAGAAAATCAAAATTAAATATAACATCATACTACTAAATATGGTTGATGTGTGTAGAAATGATGACACCGTAAATGATTACATGATACTGTAAAAGATTTAACGGTACTTTGTCCTTACCTACTTTTGTCTTTTAAGTTGCATGTTTTCGTTAAGTCCTATCCTTGAGGTTGTTCTTCCTTATTCTTTAAGGTATACGCTATCAAATTAAGAATATCATCTCATACCAATCCCAGGCATATCCATATCTTCATATATGCAAAAACAGTCTCACATAATAGGCAACTACCTAAGAACTATTTCACTCAACTATAACATAAATAGATGATTTCTTGTGTACAGGAAGCGATGTTGAATGGACATCAACTCAGAAGGAACTTTCACATTTTGTTTCCATTATGGTGAATTGTTAAAGAAACCAAACAATTAGGACAGGTTTTAACACTGATGCAGAAAGACTGGTCATCAAGCTAAAAAGATTGACTACAAAAGAAAGCAGTTCTATATAGCTCCTCATGGTAACATTTCATATTCAAGGAATTGATTCTGAAGATAGAAAAAAAATAGAACTCTCTCTCCAACTTCTCAGTAGATCAGACCATAATTAAAATTAATTTAGTTTCTTAATTTTTATAAATTTGACTATTTCATCTTACGTTAGTTTCCCATGGTTTTAGGTTCCTCCTAATATCATTTACTGTTAGTATTACCATACCTATCTCCCTAATTGCTTGCCAAAAAAATTCGTCTTAAGAATTTGTCCCATCAATTTTTTATCTCTACCATTTTTGCTCAACATATCATAGCCATCATGAAAATTACCAAATTGAGATCAAAATACTTTAACAAGTATGCTTCAAAGGAAGAGGAAGAGGAAATAACCTCCTGTTGAATTGCCCGCTCAACCCATTCTACAATTCTCCCAAGTTGAATGTTAACCCAACGTGTAAGCAATGGAGCAGAAATTGCTTCAACCTAAAATAAACATTTACAATAAGTAAAGAGAATATCATAAGCAACTATGATTTTGAAACCTTAAAATTCATTAAAGAAATTCATATTTAGTAAGTATTAATGCATCATCAAACAGAAAAGCAGCAGTCTAACCAAAATTACAAGAAAATAAAATATGAGCAATATAGGCGTTGGTTACTCCGACACAACTCCATCGATTATGATATCTAAAGAGTGCCTACAGATCTTCTTCCCTAGCTTGTTTTACATGAAGAACCTTGTGCAAAACTTTGTAGAAGAGGCAATCCCTCTTTGGCCATGTTTTCCTTGTATGTTTCTTTTGCTCATTGTTGTACAACTATGTAGCCAATGCATAGCACAAAGTTGTAAGGTGCATAAATCAAATTTATAACAGGGTGAGAATTTTACTGCTGGAAATGCTCTGTACCTTATTTACTACTGCTGGAATTTGCTGGAAGTTACTATTTATTTATAATTATTTAGTTACAGAATGTTTCTTGTAACTAGCAAGCATAAGGTCAAGCTACTGATTGTCTCAACATGCCAGCCCACGGTGATTTCACATCAACTTCATCATCTATTGCTCCCTAGAAGAACTAAGGATAATCATCATATGACAAATACAGATGGAATAAGAACAGACAAAATGCAATCACAAACACATCAATTTTGGCAATCAGTTAGTAGCAAACAGCAGTGGTGCTGACATAAAAGTGAAGACACATTATTAGGTTTATGTCCATCATGATTCCTTCCCAAAGTTTCAACACCACATTGCTTATTGCTTTTGTAAGGTTACGTTGCAAAATAACTCTATAATGTTGTCAATCTACAAGTGCTTAAGATGTAGAGAAACCAATCCTTTTAAGTCAACCCTAAAAAATAATGCCTTCAGATTCAAGAAACATAATGTTTATGCTAGAATCTTCAATATGAAAAAACTTCTCTTCCGAAAACTAATAAAAGGTTCTGGATACACATTTCATGAAAATCAGATGGAAGTTGAAACTAACTGCCTCTGTAAATCAATTATACAAACCTGATATGGGGCCATCCCTTGCATGTAACAACCATTCACTTCATCCTCTTCATTTACAGAATAAACAAGCTCAATTAGATACTGCTCCAGGATGTCTGCTGCTGGAAATACAGATTTAACATCTTCTGAAAGATGTGAGACTCCATCAAGGAAAGGTTTCTGAATACACACATGAAAAAATTTAAATGCAATCAAATCTTTGTAATTGTTAGTAGTATGCATAAATCTTGACTGAATCATGAATATACACAGCATAATGAGGGATAAGATCTCAAGATAAAAATGAAGCTTATAATGTCTTTAGATCAATATGAACTTGCCAGTTCCCTTCCATATAGACTGTGTAAAAGTGATGCAGAAATTGCACTACTTTGAGGATTCCAACGAGATAAAACAGGGCTAAAGACAGTTGAATTTCTTTGAGCAATATTCTTCACATCTTCTGCAAGTGTTTTCAGAGGGTGCTCATGTTCAGTTCCATATTTGGCATTAGCAGTCGCAAGTGCCTGCATAAATGTTAAGCAGAAGTATCAGATTTCCCATTCCATAACATTCTGTAGCACCTGTACACACAACAGTGAAGATAAAAAAAAAGAGAATTCTCCAGATATTAAATAGGATAACAGTTCAAGAAATGACATGGATATCTCAAAGACAAACCCTTTCATATGCAGCATCCGTGGAGGATATAATGTAATCTTCAATCTGCTTAGCAGCTAAAGCCATCTCTGTAGCTGATGTCGTCCTAGATACCTGCAGCCACCAAGGTCGTTATTGAATCACCTTTGCCGTCCTCAATCACAAAAGTTGGCTTTCTGGCCAGTGGATGCCATAATGAATGATCCTATCATTTTTTTTCTGATGAATAGCCACATTGGCATATTTCATTAATACTACTAATCAAAGTAAAGGTAATGGTAATGTGTACTACTTATCAGCAAGATTATAATAAGCACCATCAACCTTCAATCCAATTCTTCATTTAAAATATAACAGATTTATGCACATTTTGTCTTAAGATTAATGAAACTGTATTCTCAGAAATGTGATCTTTGAACCCCAGGTCAATTTACCATGCAATGAGCATGCTCCAGCGTGTAGGTGTTACAAGTTCCAATGTTAAATTGCAAGGAGAAAATTAAAGGTGCAGAGCAATTCCAGCAGTAGTAACTGGTAAGTACCCAATCATATGTCAGTTGCCTGAATCACTTTTAAAATGAAGAGGAGAAGTACATGAATGCCAACTCTATATGTGAGAGAGTCAGTATTCCATGGAAAACCAGGTGATATGGAGATGTCAAGAATGGAAAATAATTATATGGAGATTTTTCTTCTCCTCATCCCTGATTTGGATCACAGTATGATCTGAAACATTAATTCAAAAGCTTACACACAGTTTTCTGCCAGAAGCTCTGTAATTAGTCATAGAAAGTTTAATGATAAGGAACAAGATTATTGGATGCAACCAAAAATATTTTATCAAGGCAGGCTAGAACCCCACTCCCTTTCTGAAGCAAATAAACTAACACGTTTGGCATGATTGTAACCAGCAAGGATTTAAACTTAGTTGTACTACCAAAGTTTCTTGTTACAAGTTAAATTCATTAGGTTTACCATTTTTATGAGGGATCGAAATTATAAAGCGCCAACTGTTCACCAAAGGAAGATAATTGCAATCCCTAGACCAATTAACTATATTAGATTTTGAAACATGCATGCATTTAAGAGCAAGAAAGCTCACCTCATTGTGATCACATTCATCTGCAATAAGCCTTCCAGAAAGCATGGCTGCAATCACTATCCCCTCAAAGTTACTTGATTCCTGGCAGTTGGAGAAACAAAATCTATTTAATCAAATTTATTATTCGGTGAAGAACCCAAATGCAAAATTGCATCTACAATTGATATTGCACATACATTTGAAAACAATCATTGCAAAATGTAGATTAATGGTCAACATCAACTTAGAAAATTCTGTTTGGTAGATAGACAACCAGGAGAAATCCAGAGAGAAAATTAAATGACAGCTTGATTGGAACAAAATATAATCAATACAATCATCTTCAATTTATTTTTTAAAAGTATTGATCTAATTTTGGACTAGACTAGCATTGAAAATCACTCATTGACTAAATCAATGTAACAAATACGATTTAACTAGAACTTCACTGTCTGCATGAGAACAATACAATTTAACCAAACCAAAGCTTCACTGTCTGCATGAGAAGTAGAACATATTTGAACATTATGAACATTCTTTCCTTTTTGTTCAAAATACTACATAGTTACGAGAATCAGATTGTAATGAGATGCTGGGTTTGACCCAGCTAAGTCAAGTCACCTGCTACCTCCTCCATGTAACTGTTATGTTAATTTCTTATTTAAAGTTTCATATTTTGAGGGGTATGACCTCTATTGACTATGTTTAAATGCTATGTTACTGGATCTGCCTACAGACCAGCCAGATCCGGGTTTGGTTAGAACTAGATCCATGATCCGCTCTGATCCGCCTACAAGTATGGTCAAGATGCGAGAGAGTGGGATTGGGTTTGCCTAGGATGAACCCAGGCAGGATCCAGGGGAACCCAAGTGAACCTAGGAAAAATCCATCCATTTTTCTAACTTTTGTATATTTTTAAATTTTTCCACCTTTGACATTGCATTGCATTTTAAAAAATTATGAAAATGGTGTGCGCCATGAAAGTCTGTAGTTTTTAAAGTCTTCATTTGGACTTGGTGGCTGGGGTGCTGCCCCCAAACCCTCATGAAGCTGTGGGATATGAAGCCAAAGCAAACTAGCCTGGATGCTTTCACTTTCCAACATTTTACACTTGAGTTCGAAAAGTGAGCACACTTTTAGTGTGAGTGGTGGTGGCACTGCTTGTGGATCTTCAAATGTTCCTACAGCATCTAATGTCAATGATAATGTTGGTTTTGATGAATTTGAAAATCCTTATGACGCTGAAAATTGATTGTTGAACTTGATATTATTATTTTAATATTGAACTTGAAGTTTGAACAATGAATATTTTATAATAATTATCATTATATTATAAGGTTTTCTAAACTTAATTTTTGTTTTTAGTCTACAAATATATATGTATTTATTATTTTTACATGTTTTGTGTACAAGCAAACCCAAAACAAACCCAACCCCAAAAAATATTTGTCGGATCCACAAACCCAAACCAGAATCTGTACTAGAACCAATAACATAGTTTAAATGTACAGCATTTAGGCAAATTACAAATACCTTACTACTAATACTAGATGAGATAGTTGTTTATCATTTTTACTGATCATGGTTATCATTGGCATTTTTCGGTTTTGTGGTGGTGATTATAATAGGATGAGCAATGTCTCACTTCAAGCTACTTATGTTTCCCTAATTTGGTTTTGTGATAATAATAATAGAACGTGTAGTGTACCACTTTGCAACACTTAGGTTACCCTACAAAGTTGGATTTGTATGTTTTCTTATTTTTTACTAACCATATGATCTTGTTCTATCTTCTTCAAATAAATATATTCTTTCATATTTTTTCCATACTGCCACATCTCTTTCCAAATGTTGGTATTTGAAGAAGCTCCACAAAACATCTACGAACAATATTTAATTGCTTGATGTGACAAAAATCTAGAAGGCAATACAAAACCATAGGAAAATTAACTAGAGAAATCTAAGCTAGAAGGCAATACTTTGTGCCTTTGGCTGGGACATTGAGGATCGGGGATGACGAAGAACTCATACCATTAAGATATGTGAAATGGAATAAGTCTGAAAAGGCAAAAATGTTTCAAAGTGTCAAAGATTGAGGGTTGAAGGGAAGGGCAAAAATTCAACTCCAAAAGGATATACAATGGAATTGACCTAGTTCAAGGGTTGAGGATGACAAGAAACAAGTGCCGAACAAAATGATGACCACAACTCTAACTTTGATAGAGTACTAAGAAAAAACATGGAGATGGGAGTCAAGAGTCATAGATGACTTGTGAAAGGTTCTTGGAGAAAGGGAACTTCAACAATCTAACGGAAAAGAGTGAAAGGGATGATGGGATATGGAAGTCAAAAATTCCAACAAATATACTTAATAAACTTTTGAAGGGTGGGGGATCAAAATGTTGTGGATGACAGGAAAATGGTATCAAGGGAAGCACGAGTCTGAAACTCTAGCACTTACAATATTCAAAGGCATTGAGTCTGGGTTTTGGGGCTCAAATGGATGGTAAGCCAACATGGGAAGGTCCAATGTTTGAAAACATAGAAACATTTACAAGGCAAAGGATTGGGATGTCGGGTTCAGGTGGAAAGGCATGTCGAGACGATGATGTTCAACAAGCTAACAAGGGCAAAGGGGAAGGAAAAGATAACAAGGATGGTATACTAGGATGGACAGCCCCAAAAGTTTGAAACTATGACATCACGCAAGAAATGACCAAAAAACACCCTAGACTTTAGATTTGTTCGGATCTTTTGCAACTATTAAGTGCTTGGGAGATGACACATGGCTACACTTAGGCATTTTTGACTCATTGAAGACCCACTAAGAATATCTCAAATTGATTATGAATGGTGGATTTAGAAGGTTTAAGACACATAAAAAGGATAGGACTCAAGCAAAAAAAGGCATTACAGATTTGAGTCCCAATAGAATATATCAATATTTCATGCCCAATGTTGAGTTTAGAGACCATCAAGGCTATGAGCTTGTAAAATAGGAAAAGATAATAGGGGATTAAAGCCAAGAGACACTTCTACTATGCAGAATCTTGTGTTACAAAAACAAATAGCAAAGTAACTAAAAGCTATTGAACTACAAGAATGTTGAAAACTTTTCATAAGGTCATAGAATCAAACCCATGGTTCACAAACTCAGACTCGGAGAATACTCGGCAAGCCCAAAATTTTCGACTCAAGAAAAACTTGGCAACTTAAAAAGTACTAAATTTTATTTTAAAACATATTTCTTTTGCAAAATTCAATTACAAACTGTATCAAATGAGTCTTAAAAACCATGTGGAGATGTTCTACTAAATTTGGTTCTTGAATGTATATGGATTACAAAATTGCATCACCATGCGGAGTCAGATAGTGGATACAATAGCTAGCTGCTAACTAATAACTATTATGAATTTATGATGATTGTCCTTGTAAATCATCATTATAAATTTCATATTTAGGCAAGTAAACTGCTAAAAGTTGTTACAATTTCGTCTTCCCCAACCTAGTGAAGAATTGGGGGGTAGAGAGTATGATCCTTTCACCTTGCTTGGCATAGAAGATTGGGCCTATGGCTCCACCCTAGTGGAGCCTAGCAATGACGACTCCACCATATAACAATTTAAAGTTGTGTTGGTATGTGAAGTCAAAATTGTTTATACAACTTAAAAAAAAAAATTGGTGCAATATTTTTGGCCATTCAACCTGTAAAAACTCGTGTTATAAAAAAACCCGAGAGTACTCAGCAACTCAACAAGTACATAGAGTTTGCAAACTATGATCAAACCTGTATCAGTTCCGTAAACCTAGAGAAGTTGTTGACTTCAGACATCATGTGATTACTAAGGTGTGTTAATCTTTCTTGATTACCTTGTACTTAAAACTTACCTTATATAACAAGCATTTATTATTGATCACAATAAAAAAATGTGTGAAAGTGTAAATGAACCTGGGAACTCATCAAGATAATACTTTTGACATTTTAAAACACCATCAAAAATAAATTGGCTCTTGAGAGGCTACCAGATAAATTATGCAGTATATCTTCTTTCTTGTAAAATTCATAAACATAAGTAGCCACATAATGAAAAGATTGCCTTACATTCACAGCATACATTCCATCAGTACAAGCAATGAAAAGAAAATAAAGTAATTGTGCCTTTCAGCAAACCTTAGAAGGCATCAAATGAAAATCCCGAAGTCGTTTGTCAGACCATTTCTTGATCGGTAAAAGAAAAGACTCCACAAAGGTTTGTTCCCGATGAGCGTCATTATTTTCTACTGAACAACAAAGACTCTGCATATATGTCCTTTCTTGGGCACTCCGTTGTCCATATGATGGAATCTTTTTCATCTGCAGAATTGCATGTTGAAGAAAAGAAGATTCGCCTGTCATAACAAACTTTCAACCATAACAATTTATAAGAACATCTTTAACTGTTAAAATAAATTTAACCTGTGTAAAAATGCCAGATAGTCGGGAAATACAATGTTCTATTATCCAACATTTTTAAAAGACATTCAAATTAGAAATGATTAAAACTGAGGAATCCAGATAAATCTTACTATAATATCTGAAATTCAAATCAACATGTTACAGAAAATGCAAAATTCTCAAAAACATTATTTTATTGCATATTTTTCAAGACAAAGATCCACATTTAAGTAACAAATCTTACAAACAAATAGATGTATGAAGCAGCCAATTTGCAAAATGTCAGTATCAGAAAAGATGAGAGATGCATACTCCTAGGCATATCTCAGAAATTTGGCACAAATTGACATGTGTATATAATTCCCTATGGAGACTAATTTGATACATCCAATCTGACTCCTATGAATATTGCACACAGCACAATGATGTATAGTACTGCTTGTATATTATTTTCATATTGTGCTATACATTTTGAAATACACTACATCTAAAACATTATTTTATTGCATATTTTTCAAGACAAAGATCCACATTTAAGTAACAAATCTTACAAACAAATAGATGTATAAACCAGCCAATTTGCAAAATGTCAGTATCAGAAAAGATGAGAGATGCATACTCCTAGGCATATCTCAGAAATTTGGCACAAATTGACATGTGTATATACTTCCCTATGGAGACTAATTTGATACATCCAATCTGACTCTTATGAATATTGCACACAGCACAATGATGTATGGTACTGCTTGTATATCATTTTCATATTGTGCTATACATTTTGAAATACACTACATCTAATTCTTGTGGATTTTAAATGACAACCTCATTATAGTAATTTCTTGGCAGATTTCTATCATGAATATTTGTTATATTAAAACAATGGCCTGGTGCAATTGGCAAACTCTATGCCAAAAATGCCCTTTTAACCATTGATGGGTAATAAGGTTGATTCATGGATTGATTTCACAAATATCAAATAAATTTGCAAGCATCCAATCTACACTTTTATGGGACTCAAAAAAAATTAGATTTCATAACTGTAGAGAACATTTTCCATATAAGATGTGAGTTAACAGTTTGAATGTAAAGAAAGTTTGGTGAATAGTAACTGTGTTTTGAACAAGCAAGAAGATTGTGAATAAATGAAATCTTGAAGGAATGAAGATTATGTTTTGATGACTATGCATTAAAGACAGCTGGTAGCGATCTATTTTAATTTTTATAGCTTATCAACTACTTATTAGATATTAAACTATGATTTCATAAATGTAATTCAATTGTAGATATATATTGTTTGTAATGTACTTTAAATAATGATGTATCAAAGTGAAGTTCGTCAAACACTGCTAGACCTATTGGATCTAATAGGGTGAAACCACATGCTCAATGAAATATTCATAAATCAACCTATAGATAATGCAAAATACCAATTTCAAATCAACTACAATTATGACTTAAGCAGAGATCTTGTTGATGAAATAAAAGTCAACAATGAAGTTATATTGACCTTACAAATTATGTATCATAGTCATATTATGTCTTGTAATATTTCAAGGAGCAAATTATATTATCATAAATGCTTAAAAATAGTAGGTCATCTTTATTAGACCCTAACAATCTGTTAGACCAAAACAAATTAATACAAGCATATTACTGCTAAGGCTTGCATGCTACCTAACAGATCAAATCCCCCATCATATTCAAGTCATTGTCCTACTTTTCTTTCATTATTATTCATTCTAATACTTCAGCTAATCAGAAAATCAGGTCTTGTTCATGATCAGTTGGCCAGTTTAATCTCCATTTGAATCAAGGAAGACTAGTTGAGAAGTTCCTTCACGAGAGAGAAAGCGGTTTCCATTTGCATCAATGACTTGTATCCAAGGTTGTTGAAGACTTGGTATGATCCAGAACATCCTAGGGAAGAAGATGAGATTGCATGCGAAAGAACTCGGTATTTTGCCAATTGTGACAAATCCACCGCTTGAATAGGAGGTGAACTCATCAATTGCCCCAGCTAAAATGCCAATCACCCAACAAACATGCTAGTCGCCCCGGAAAACACTCGCTCACCCCAGCAAATGTGCATAAGCCCCCTGGCGGAACTCACAAACTCGTCTCTGTGCATGAAAATTTTGGAATACAAAGGGTTTTGTCTGCTCATTTCACCTTTAGGGCATTGGTTTGCATGTCCACAGTCTTGGGGGATGTGTTGGAGGTTATTTAAACCATATTTGAGTACTGCACATAGATTGGCAATCATTTTTACCTCTTGTAGCAAGTGGTTTGCACAACAATGCCACCATTGGAGCAAGCTTCTCAAATAGAGCAGCTGAATGAAGCTAGTACAGGCTCTTTTTGTTTGTTGGAGAGTTTTGTAGGAAATATTGAGACTGTATTACAATGTTACTTGGCTGTACACTATGTCACAAGGTTCGAGTTTGAGTTTGTATTGAGCAACAATAAAATTCGAAAAAAAAATTGCCTTATATAATTTTGTTTTTTTTAAAGACAAGTAATAGATTTAATATAAGCAAAAAAATAACATTCATATACTAATATGTTTAAATATATTAATATAGCTAAATGCAAAACAAAATAAATAATAAATATGTTTAAAAAATTAATTTAAATAATTATTAATGTATAAAAATAAATAAATTATATTTTATATATTAAATAATTAATATATTATAATAAAAGTTCAATTTAAATATTTTAAAATATTAAATTATAACATTTTGAATAAAAAAAATTAAATAATAAATCAACATGATTTAAAACATTAAATATAAATAAATTAAATTTTATTTGAAAAAACAAAAGATTAAAATAAAATAAAAACTTAAAAATTAAAAGGCCTTTTGTGAAAAAGCCCTAAAAAGACCGGCTTGATTGCAGACTGAAGGGAGGGATGTGCATAGGAGTTTTGCAGGCACTGCTGAACTAGTGGTCACAGCAATCCCGGGTAGCGCAAGGCGATTGGACAAGGCAGAGCTTTCTCTTCCTGGGTTTCATTATTGATGGAGGCAAGAAAGTTGGGTCATTATAGTCCGGAGCTCCATAGATGGATACGTTTTTCTAAATATGTTTTATTAAAAAAACCTATGCCCTTTACTTGAACGAATATATGACAAATTTTTTATCATGTATTGAAGTCCGCCGAATTTCGAACCTTGTGGCTGAAATTTGGCGAATGCTGTGACATAGGCTGTACATGACTGTTGCATAGTGGAGGTCAAATATCATGTTTCTCCAGGTCAAATATCATGTTTCGGTCAGCCACTTGTTTCTTACTGCTGTTTCCATGCCTGTTTGCTGATGTATGAATTCAAATATATGACTTGTCCCATAGTTTTGGGACTGTTAGTACCAACAATTGCTTATTTGGAGATAGTTTTGGGTAGTCGTACAGTGAACATCCATAACTGTCAAGGTGTTTGAAAGTACCCCACTCAGTTTACGGATCATTGGTGGGTGATTTTAGCTCTTCTAGTCCTTTTAAGGATGCTGCACAACAAGAGATGCTATAGTATTTGAGATAAAATTATTAAAATCAGACCAGCCCTTTAATTATTGATAGCATTTAAATCCCCACAAATGGAACAAGCAATTACAGAGTAGCTCCAGTGATACCTGCCGAAATAGCACCCATGTATAGCATGTATCATGCATAGTTTGTGTGATCCCCAAAATACGCCATGTCAATTTGAGCAGCGCAAGGATTTCTTTTACTTCCTAAGAAATGCATATTGATCCCAAGTTAAGATAAAAACATATCCCTATAACAATGGTGTGATGAAATTCAATAAGCAATGTGAAATGGAATTTCATATTAGCATAAAGACTAAGTACCTCAAGCAGTCTCCCCTCCTCTAGGGTGTCAAAAACACTACACAATAATTTCTCATAGAGCTGAATGTTTAGATGATAACCATCTGCCCAGTGACAGACTTCCCCAGATATATCAACTTTTGCCGGTCTTCCAGCAACATGAAGAGTGATTCTTCGCAACACTCTTAGAGCTTCCGCCCTTTGAGCTGAGCCTACTGAAGAAGGAAGTCCCTAAACAACAATGTATAAAAGCATGGGAAATATGCTTTAATAAAAGTTTAAAATCTAAAATCTCAGAAACATGCACCAAGCACTAGAATATTTTAAACTGCAAAACATTTATAATGGTCTTTTAATCCTAGTTCTTCAGTGATAATTAAAATTGAACTCCTCTGAAATACATTCAAGAAGAGTTACCTCTTATAATCATGTACCTCAGCTTCTTCAATCTTCAATAAGTGGGCTCTGAATTCAGCTGCCATTGACTCGGTTGCCTTGAGCCCGAATGCAGGATGATTTATAAGTCCTTCTTCTAGAATTTTAAGCTAGACCAAAAAAATGAGCAAGAAAAGATTACTCATTGTAGCTGTGTATTTTTGGGGAAACCACTCCAATTAAATGCTAGCAGTGCATACCTGTCGCTTTTGCCATCGTAAATAAAATCTTCTGTCAGAAAACTCGGCAGCTGAAAGACTGCATAAAAGTTCCAAGGGGATCAAAAGAGTGTCCATTCTTTTGGATGCTGTACCTGCTGCAGCAGAAAGCAAACCCTCTCTTGTTTGCATATCTATTGATTCAGAGATCTGTAGGTAAACAGTATTTCCAAAAGAACACCTCTATAAGCAGAAAATCAATCTAATAATATAACCTGTAATTCAATCCACTGCAAGCGAAAATGTAAAAGCAAATCTTAGGAGAAAACTCCAACTGAAATTACAATAAAACCCAAGGAAATTCTGAGGAAATCCATAAAATATCAACACGTACATGAATGACTCAATTAGTAATCTTCTTTAACAATTTGCAAAGGAACATCATGTGTCATATAACACAAATGCATATAATAAACTTTCAATTTTGTATAAAGGAACATACTATAGTTACACTCACCACAACTGCTTTTGTTGCTACTATCTCTTGGATGAATCTCCTATAAATCCATTCTAATAGCCATATTGAAAAAACCTCCATGAGACTAATTTAAAGAGAAGATTGTAGTCACGTATGGTTTACAATTGTACTTTCTGAATGAAACCACAAGAATTTACTTCCTACAACACCTAGATGTAACTGGAAGTACTCATCGTGAGATTATGTCCACAAATGCTGATGCAAGTCAACATGACTCCAAAACAAATTCAATTACATCATAAAAGTACTAAGGTAAAAGGAACTCTGAGTTTTGAAATGTAAACAAAAACTATAACACCAAACAGCAAAGTTACCAGATTTTAAAAAATTGATTTGTTCAGGAGCCCCAATAGATTCAGTAAAATTTCTATAGGAATTGAAAGATCCTCACCAAATCTGACTAACCCAGCCAGTCCAAAAAATTGGGATCCAGGCAGAATTGGTAACAATGCCAAACAGGACATATCTGAAGGGACTAAAGACAAAGTTGTTAACTATTCCCGTACGTAAGACAAGTACAACTACAAAAACTATGTAACGGAAAGGTCCCTCGTTGAAACAAGGAGCTGGTGATGCTCAAATCTGGAGAACGAATCTAGAAACTAATACTCTCACATTTCTGAAGCTTAGAGACCATAAGGGCCAAACATGCCTTGAATCTTGATCCAGTACTGTTATCCAGTGCCCAGCCAATGATATTCCATTCTGTAGTCCTGCAGAAACTGTGCCATGTGCTTTCACAGACACTGGATCAAAATTTGATCTAGCAAAATAGCAGCTTTTGGTCCAATAGTTGCTAGAGCATAATTACATGTCACGAAATTAATAAAGGTGGGGATATCAGTGCCTACCAAAAGCAAGTTTTTACAGGCCATGCCCCAGCATGGCTCCCACATTGCTGTATTGGTCAGGAGGTAATCATTGCAGGATTCTGCAAACAGGTGGTATCCAATGCAGGAGACGATCACTGCTGCATTATAAATATCTGTCAATCTCAGGGCTGTAACAAAAAAAAATCAGAAAAATAAAACCTCCTTATTGGAATTATTCCAGGAGACATATACAACATCTGATCTTTATTTGTGATGTAAAATTTTCTACTCAAGCAGATTTCCCCACATATTCAAAAAAATGGTGTTTATTTTTATGAATGTGATTGCATTGAACTCTCAGTTTTTGGCAGTAAACTGGAAAAATTGAAAGGCAAGGTGAGTAATTGGAAACTCCTGCAGGTTATTGGCAGCATTTATTTTTTGCTTTCTGAATTTGAACAACTCTTTCACATCATGGTGTATCTCATTAAGAATGACTGCTGCAGTTAACATATTGCCATGAACAACTTGTACTCTCAAATTGGGATGCTTTTGAACAAATGAAGTGCCTCCCCCATCTAGAGCTTCATTCTGCCCATGACAAAATTCAGGAAAATCTGTTCAATCGGTACGATTCAAAATAATTTTTTGATGAAAATTTTTTTATCATCCACGAGTTCAACAACGTCAATATTAAAATTTTGAACACATTACACAACCAAACCCTGCTTTGCTATCAAAGTGAATATTAAGGAAAGACTTTACCTTGTTTAGAGCTGCAAGGCTTATGACCTTCACACCTAAATTATCTACACTTAAAATTGCCTCCTCAATGAGATTATTGATGCCTTCTTAGGCAAATGGCAAGAAGTACTATAAAACAGATAATGTGGAGTAAATTTTCATAGGGTATGGTGTTATTTCAATATTTTAATTTATACATACCATGAGGGGAAAGAGAATGCTTCTTTCCCTGGATACCAATGTGGAGTGCTTTGATGGTACAAGAGTTGTACCTTGAGACATCATCAGAACAGACCTTTCTTCCATAGTCAATGTGAAGAGATAGGTGGTTTAAAGGGAAATCACTAAGAACTATGGCCCTAGACCTCATCTTAGAACCCCTTCCAATTACCTTCCCATTGTCATTTTTACTTGTATGGAAAAATGGGATGAAAATTCCAACTGAAGTAAATAAAGGCCTGCTTAATTGACACCAGGGACTGGCATAACCTCTGCTCTCTCTACAAGTAAGCAAACATTGTGATCCATGAAGGTGCCATTTTAGTTGTGATGTCCTCAATGACAACCCATCCCTCACCTTGGAGCACACTCATTCCATCTTTCGAACTCCACTATCCACATAATTGCATTAATATAGTTCACTTGTTTCTCTAAACACTTTTCTGTTGGCTGCTATGGTTATTCTTTTGCTAGTGTGGATGTCATGCTAGTAGAGCTAAGAATCAGTTTGTGGTGTGATGGTGAGAGTGTGGCTCTCATGAGGACCTTCCTGCTTTCTATCAATAATTGACTACAATTAAATGCTAGTTCCTTGACTATCTCCCTGCACAAATTTTTGTTGCTAGATGTTGAATGGGTCAAATTAGTTTTTACCTACAACTTTCTTCTTTGGTGAAGCTCTTTCTTTGATTTCTCCCTGCTTCAACATGACTCAGAAAAATTCAAGTAAAGGCTCTCAATCTGGAAAACTCAGGGAACCTGATAGATGCTTGTTACTAGACATCTCTGTACAGCTGCTTGCTGTGAGGCAGTCAGACTTTTATACATCCCATATTTACAAATGTAATATAGATCAGCCAGGATAATATGTCAATGTATGCAGTAATACCAAATTGAAAGACAAATTATTTGAAAAATATTAAATAATAAAATTATCCACAACAAAAGCATTTTTAACCATCAATCTTTACTAAATCAATTTTTATCATCAATTTAACTACAATCTAGCTATGCACCTTTACTTGTGGAAAGGAGATTAAAAACACTGCTTATTAATCATCCTGAAAGATAATAAAGTGAGAACAAAATAACATCCTAAGAATCATTGCAAACAAAAAGACAATACTATGTCATTACTTGCCTCCATTTGTACACGTATGGTGTTGAGTAATCCAACAAGCTCTGATGCTTGTTGAGGCAGAGGTTTGTGTTTCCCATTCTTGCTACCAGTGAGCTTCCTCATAAACTTGGACTTTTTGTCCTTTTTATTTTCTTTGTTTGAGGCGGCTAGTCCACTTTTTGTATTGACAATCATAAATACTGAAATGTAAGATGGACTACACCAGAAATGGTTGGAAGGCAACAAATCTGTGCAATCTTTTTAAGAAATTTCAAATTTATCCTAACATGGCACGAAATGGAGTTCAAAATGTACATAAAAGCACAAAGCAAACACTTACAAAGCATCCCCTATAGAAGCTAACAGGACTTCATAAGCTGTTTCTCGAAGATCGTCATTGGATAATCCTGAGCAATCCATTAAAAAGGTAAACAACATCAGATCAGAATTGAAGAACAATTATCATTCCGCATACTATCTTATCTTCTTTCAACCATCAAGAAGGTTCATATTGGTCATTTGCATCAAATGCTAAACAAGTTAACACCTCCATATCATAGCACCAATTCTTTAACTTGGCACATTCTGCTACTAAAACAAACACAATAGAAAACAGTGAATCTTCTATGGAGTACCTGACTTGAAAGGCGGCAGCTCCAAATGAAGCTCATTAGCATCATTCAAGTTGCGTCTTGGAACATCTTCGCTCATTGATTCATCCTCTTCTTCGCCACCCTCAAACTCATCAATTTCCTCCTCAACAGATGATTGTTGTGAAGGTGTAGAGTAAAGAGGATATGATTTGGTATGATTTTTTGTCAAACGGGTTGACGAACTGACAAGAACCGGAGGTGGTGACCGCCTAGGTGGTAGTCCAGATGACTCCGGATTTGAAACCAAAAGATATGTTCTTCCCAGCTCAGAATCAATCTGCATGTGCCAGAAATAAAAAGCACTTAGTATTGTATGGCCTCTGTTGAAAATTCTACTGCTTTAGATCCATTTACTCAGCCAGCAATGTCAATAAAAGTCTGATATGGATGAATAGGCCAAAATCCACAATAGTAAGATATATGCACCCATAAGAAGCAAAGTATATCTAGAATCTACCATACAGTGGTTAAAAATTTGTAAAGAAAAAGTGCAAGATCGTGAATCTAAACAAGAACATCCCAAGAGAAACAAACCAATTGCTTTGGATAAAACAAGTTAAAGAGAGCATAGTGCGTAATCACTGCCCTTGTAAAGAAAGCCTCAAAAGAACATATTTTACTCCAAATAAATGCCAGGAATCATAAACTGCTGACCTATCCTAGAAAAAATTTACATAAAATTGCACATAAGGTTACAAATAAATTCCAGAGTTAACAAAATTCTGTCAGAGAATATCTTTAAACATGCATTCTAGCTAGCAATTCTCAATATATTAAAAATGTTCATTCAAGCAGAATGGCTCAAGTTAGTTTCAGCACAGGGCAATCACCTTGAAATCAGCTTGCAGGGAAAGCATTTATATCATATATTTAGGGATCTAAGAATGGAGTTGTTTTTAAAAAATAACTAATTGAAAACCATATCCATCACTAAATATAATTATTAGGACATGAGTATGAAACTCAATAAACCCTCACCATAAGGGGATTATTCAGTTCATCATAATATTTCTTGACTGCTTCTGAAAGGTCCAATGTCCCACCTGTATTTGCAATATGCAACAAAAATTGTTACCTAGTAATTTATTTTTGTTTACTCCCAAATTTAAGAATTTATAGCAGAAAAATAAAGATTTACAGACAGACGAAATTTCACCTTTCTTTGCACACTCGACAACATAATCTACACTCAACTTGTCAAAGTCTACATCATCCAGTGAAATGGTGCCAGGCTGTGTCACAATCTTCTCAATTATACCTGCCGAAAGAATGAATCTAAGGAGTTCTCGCCGATCACGACGGTATCGCTGTAACAACTCAACTTCCAATTGCCTACCAATATGCACCTTATGTTTTTCAGTAACATAATCACATATACTGTAAATCTTTATTGTTTCTGTTTACAAATAATAAAGAACCAAGGAAACCATACCTTTTCATGATTTACTGTTCCTCCTTTCTGAAGGAACTTAATGAGACCCAAAATTCACCCCAACAAATGGCTATCACTCCATGTATCTACATAAAATTGATATCTAAATCAAAATTGAGAGAATAGGAAATTAAGAAATTAACACGATTGACCTTAACAAATTATTCAGATAACTAAAGCAAAATGATTGCAATATAGACAAGGACATGTCCACTTTAAGTTGAGGGAAGGGGCACTACATCAATAAATGTAATGGATAATATAAAAAGATTCATTTGAAATATTACTGAGGTAAGTTCAGCAGAAATAAGTGGCACTACATAAATGAAGGTTGTACAAAATATTGAAAGATTCATTTGAAAAATGAATAAAGCATGTGTGTATTACTTGTTACCAGAAACAACAAAAAGGTTATTAACAGAGGCCAAAAAAGGGTTCTTCACAAATAATGATTTAGAAATTTTATCAGAACATATTACAGAATCAATTGAGATAGCTACAATTTACGAATTGCACTTAGAAAGGTCCAAATGGGTACTCAAACATGTAATTTATATTATGCAATCAATAATACATCATATTGCATAGCATTAAACATAATAAATCATTGGATGTTATAATGTCAAACTTGCACAGCAACAAGCTTTAAAAAGTTTGAAGGTGTTGACTAGGTGAAACTTTCACCAAAGTTGAGAATTGTCAAACTTTTGAAAGGTTCTAGGCTAATCCTTACAGACAATTTTATTAATTTTGAACTACAAGTTATGAAGACTCAGAAATTTCTGGATCAGTCTCCAGAAGACAGAGATATATGGAATAAAAATGAAATATAATATTTGTCTTCAACTTTTATGCTGTAAAACTTCATTCCTTTTATTTCATTTAATTCCTTTTCACCAGTCAGTCAGATTCACAGCTAACACATGAGGTTTTAAAAGCTGTAGTGATGATACACTTCTGTAATAAACAAAAACAAAACATTACCCTTAAGAGGTGTGTGAATTAAAAACAGAGTTAACATTGACTTACTTCTTGGAACAACCTTATTTAGAATTTTAGTGTCAAGTAACCCTAAATTTAAGTACTCTAACATGGAGCTTGCTAAAAATCAAATTAGAAAGTTCTCTGCTTGATAGATTAAATTTTAAAATATTTCCTGCTAACATAAAGTACAATAAAAGTATCAGATTGGCAAGAGAAAAAAATTCTCCCATGCAAGCTGAGCTAGGGTTGCTACCACAACTGCTTGCTGCTGCAGCCTTTCCTCTCTAGGATGCTCGGGCTTGCCATGGCTCCTCCTTCCTACTGAGACAAGATCCTCCATCCCACTCTCTTGAAGACAAGAACATGCTGCTAAAGAAGATTGTCTTTGATGCTGCTGCTAAAGAAGATTGTCACAAGATGGGATGAAGCCCACACTGTGGACATTCTGCTTGGCAATATACATGAAAGGCTGATTGATTTGTCTGAGTTCGCACTTGTGTTGTTGGAGCGATTGTAATGTCCCCTCTCGAATTATAATCGGTAATATAATATTTTGATTTAACACTAACGTTTCAAGTTAAATAATAAAATTTAATATTTAACTTAGCGTTAATTAAAATATTATTAAAGGGGAGACATAAGATGTTCTTTCAAAAAAAGATTGTCACAAAATGGGATGAAGCCCACACTGTGGACATTCTGCTTGGCAATATACATGAAAGGCTGATTGATTTGTCTGAGTTCGCACTTGTGTTGTTGGAGCGATTGTAATGTCCCCTCTCGAATTATAATCGGCAATATAATATTTTAATTTAACACTAACATTTCAAGTTAAATAATAAAATTTAATATTTAACTTAGCGTTAATTAAAATATTATTAAAGGGGAGACATAAGATGTTCTTTCAAAAACTGTGTTAATTTAATATTTTAATGTGGGAAAAAAAAGGTGTCAGGAGTTTTAAATTAGAAGTTGAAAAAAAGAAAGAATTTCAAGAATTCAGTTGGGGAGTTTCGTTCGGAAAAAAGAAAAGCATTTTTGGAGCTCATTTTTGGTTATGCAGGAATTTTTGCTGGGAAGAAGTGTTTGCAGTGTTTATTACACAACTTTGTGAAAACATCAACCTTCATGGAGAATATCACCTCTGAAGCTGGAATACGTTTCCTGGGTTATTGTTGACAGTCATATTCTGTGACTTTACTGGTGCTTTCATTGGTATTTCCGAAGTTAAGGTTTATTTTGGAATTGTTGGGTTATTTCTAAAAGAAATATTTCTTGTTGAAAAGGGAGCTGTACCTCTTCAAGCATAGAGGCCGTACGGTTTGAATGACAGAAGAACTTATTTAAATATCTGTCAGATATCTTCACAGACTTAAGGCGGGTGTAGCAATTGTATTTCATTGCAACAATATTTTAATATTAATTGGTGCTGACTGTGGAGACTATTTTGGAACCGTACAAATCTTAAGAGCCGCTGTACTAGAGGGAGTCACCAGGCCGTACGTCCAAAGTTGAGCGAAGGAAGAAGTCTAATAGTTATGGGTAATGAATTAATGTGGTTGTTACCAAGGCATTCCATTATGATTGATTGTGTTCAACCTTAAGCTTCCTGTTTAATGTTTGCACTAACCATTCAAGACTGGGTCGTACAGAAATAGCCAACTGTTACTTTTGGGTCACGATTTTCCAGAAAACTATTTGAGTTATGAATTTTTGCCATCTGCACTTTAATTGCTGGTCACAGGCTTGCCATCTGAGTATTATATCCATATATTTTCTGCTATTTGAAGGGGCAGGTCAAAATCATGGAGACCGTACAGCATAAATTAATGTGGTAGAACTGTTGGATATTAACCGTACTCCGGAACAGTTGATTTATGAATTTGTTTTAAGGGAGTCGAGCTTGATAGAGGAAGAAAATAAAGATTCTGAAGCTGCCGCTTTATCATTGGAACCTGTTGGTCTGTCCCCTAGCCGACATACCCTCTGGAAATAGTGTACGTACAGTTTGCAATCTTATAAAGAAAATTCTGTACCTTTTAAGTTTTAACATGGCAGAAAATCCAGGTCAGGAAATATTTAAACATTATAATATCAGTTTGATATTTTAATTTTAAGTGAAGAAATTTCTGTTCAATTTCATATTTGAATATCTATTTTGCCCTTTCTCTCAAGAGTAGTAATTAAATTCTGAGTTCTGGAAATCAAATTTTGGGTTGTGGTTGTTGTGAGTTCTGTTGCGAATCTCTGGAAAAAACAAACAGAAAATTCCAATTGTGAACCTACAACGGTTAGACAAAATACGTAAGTTCGACAGTTACTAAAATTGCAAAATTTTCTGTGTCAAAAATTGGAGTGAAAATTTTCAGAACTCGGGTGCATATTACAGATACAGCGAGGCATCCCCGCTGTGGACATTCTGATTGGCAAGCCTTTCAAACTTGTATTAAACTGCTACTTTAGGAAAAGAAAATCATGTTTGTAAATATCAGAACCCTAAACCTTATCCAAGGGGATACAGCATAAGGATAATCAGGGATACTAGTAAGACAATAGTATGGCCCATAATGCAGAGGTGAGATTGTGGTATTATTACATTCCTAATGTACATTTGAGTGTGAATCATGTTTACATACCTTAAGTATCCTTTTGAAGATTACTACACAGCACATTGAATGCACTACATAATCTCTACCATGATTTCTGTTATAAAGACAAAGCCCTGAACCTGGATAAGGAACTATTTTATTGTCAAAAAAACAAATGATGCACTGCATTGGTACTGAAAAGTTTAATTTAAACTTTCAGTAACAAGTGATCCTACATATCCCATTCAAGGGTTAATAGATGTTTCTAGTAAGAGAATGAATGGTAAATGGAAGGCACAATCTAGGAGTAAAAAATTAATTTCAAAGGGGCTTCCAAAGGTAACCACAGCACAGCTGAAGCAGATTATGTGGTTGGATATTCAAAAGGCGAATTTGTATTTGAGGGCACAAAGCATTTAGGTTAAAAGTATTGTGGAAACGGAACTGAAGAACCCACAAACTTAAAATATTGCAGCACAAATTAGTTGCAAAGAAATACAGAAGAAAATTAAATGGAAGAACAGAATAATAGACAAGACACAGATTTACGTGGTAAAACCTTGACAATATGCCAAGGAAACATCCACGGGGCAAAGTATCAATATTCTTATTGCTCGGAGAAACTGTTTACAACCTTCACACAGCTGCTGCTCTTGAATTACAATTCATTACAATACTAGTTCATTACAATATTAGTTTTGCCTTCAAGGCAGCAATATATATAATATCTTCAACCTGTGTCAAACTTAGAAAAAACCAGCTTTGTTCTTATTGATTTGTTTTTATCCTTTTTTAAGTTTTTAAATCTTTAGCTTTCTCAAAGATAAGATTTTCCTTCCTTTATTTTCTTTATCTTTTCCAAAGATAAAACTCTACTTTAGTTCTAAATTGTTGTCATTATCCAACAATCCCCACCTTGACAACAATTTACCTAATACTTGCCCTTGCCCATTCATCACCTTTTTTGTAAGCCAAGAGAAGTCAAACTCCACTTCAACTTCTCTAATTGTATTGGTTTTGTAAACATGTTTGCACAATTTCTAGTGTATGAACTTTCTCAAGAGCTACTCCACCTCCATCAATAACCTATCTTACAAAATGGTATTTAATCGCAATATACTTAGTCCTACTATGATAAGCTGGATTTTTAGTTAGATGTATAGCACTTTGATTATCACAAAATATAATCACTCTATCCTGCACTTTTCCAAACTCACCCTAAATACCCTTCAACCAAATTGCCTCTTTGCATGCATGTGAGACAGCCATATACTCTACCTCAATAGTGGATAAAGCAACTGTTTCTTGAAGCTTTGACATCCAACAAATAGGTCCTCCTGCAAGAGTAAAGACATAACCTAATGTAGATCTTCTTTTGTCCAAATCACCTACAAAATCTGAATCAACATAACCACAAACTGAACCATCAAAGGTAATACAATAATCAATTGTCCCTCTAAGATACCGAAGCACCCATTTCGCTGCTGCCCAATGCTCTTTACCTGGATTTTCCATGTATCTACTGACAACACGAACTGCATGTGAAATATCTGGTCTTGAACATACCATCACATACATTAAACTTCCTACTACATTAGCATACGGTACACGAGACATAATCCTTTTCTTCTTTATTACTAGGACATAAACTTGAAGAAATCTTAAAATGAGAAGCGAAAGGGATATTTACTGGTTTCACATTTTTCATACCAAATCTTATGAGGATATTCTCCACATACTTTTGCTGCGATAACCAAAGCTTACCATGTTCCCTATCTCTATGTATTTCCATGCAAAAAAAAAAATTGCGGCTCCTAGATCCTTCATATCAAAAAGTCCTAGCCATCTAAGCCTTTAACCCATTGATCTCAACTATGCTTTTGCTTGCTACAAGCGTATCGTCAACATATAATACCAAGATAATGAATAAACCATTTTTCAAACTTTTAAAGTCAACACAATGGTCATACTCACTCCTTGTAAAATTTTGGCTCACTATGAAGGAATCAAACTTCTTGTACCATTGCCTAGGAAATTGCTTCAAGCCATACAATGGCCTTTCGAGTTTGCAAAGAAATTTCCTATTGCGATCTTGAACAAACCCTTCTGATTGTTCCATATATATTTCCTCATCCAAATCTCCATGTAAAAACGTTGTTTTAACATCTAACTCCTATAGATTTTCAACTTCTACTATGTTTGATTTTATGAGAGGAGATGCATCAAATACATCTTTGCTAATGATGACTTTGTGGGTAGTAGGATCCCACAAACTGTATCCCTTAATTCCATCACCATAACCAACAAAGATATATTTCTTGGATTTGGGGTCCAATTTAAAATACCCAAAACCATTTGAATGAATATAATCTAAAATACCTTTACTTGTATGACTCCCTGCTTTAAACTTTTGTCTAGATTGCTTCCCATAAACACAATGCTTGCAAAAATTCAAATTCAAATATTTTAGATTTGGAAATAACTTACAGTTCAACAATACCTTCAATCCTTTCTCGCTCATATAACCCAATCGCTGATGCCATAAACGAGTAGATTAATTTTCTTCCTCAAATACCATTACCACTTCATTTATTACAGTACTCCCTTCTAGCTTGTAAAGATTTCTAATATTTGTAGCACTCATGATCACCAAAATGCCTTTGGACACTTTCATTGATCCACTTTGAATCGTAAATTTATAACCTCCAAAATCCAAAACTCCCAAGGAAATTAAATTCTTTTTGAGTTTTGGTACATGTCTTACCTTTGTTAATGTCCTCACGATACAATCAAACATTTTAATCTTAATACTCCCAATCCCAACAGTCTTACAAGAAACATTATTTCTTATAAGAACAACACCGCCATCAATAGCTTGGTAAGAAGGAAACTGATTCTTATGTGGACACAAGTGATTAGAAGCAACAAAATCCAAACAGATAAAACTTCATCAACCGTACTTGAAATTGTCTCAACCAAATTTGCTTCCTTTTTAGAGTCATCATTGTCTTATTTCCTCTTCCAACAATCTTTCTTGAGATGCTTTGATTTATTGCAATACCAACATTTTCCCTTACCCTTTTTGCCTTTTGACTTAGATCTAGATGTACCTCTCGAATCTTCCCTTTTTTTTGTGGATCGACCCCTAACCACCATTGCTTCTTATGTGGAGGTTTCTATGTTAGATTTCCACCTCTTCAGATAACAAAGCTCCCACAACAAAATCAAATTCAAGGGTGTCAGTTGTGCTAAAGCTAATAGAAGTGATTAAGTGATTCCAGGATACGAGCAATGAACACAATAACGTAATTGCCTTGTCTTCATCTTCGAATTTTACACCCATACTAGCTAATTGACATATAAGAGTATTGAAAATATTTAAAAGATCAGCATTTGTATATCTCCTTTCATTCGCAAAATATATAGCTGCCTCTTCAAGTAGATCCAATTTGTCAAGGATTTTGTCATATAAAGACTCCATTTTACTCTGTAAGCCTGCAGTTGTTTCCTCTTCAACAATATTAAAAAGAGCATCTTTTCCTAAACACAACCGAATTGTGCTAAGAAGTTTTTTATCAAGATCCTCCCAAACTTCATCAGTCATATTTGCAGATTTCTTTGACTTTTCAACCAACGCTTTGTGCAATCCTTGTTGCACTAACAAATCACACATCTTGAGCTTCCATAGCTCAAAATTATTCTTCCCATTGAATTTCTCCACCTCGAACCTTGCATTCGAAACCTTTGCCATTTGATGCTACAAAACAAACACCAAATCCTAACACAGATGCTGCAAAATTCTTCAGGAGGAATCACAGCAAACATAGAATAGTTTCTGCATATATTTATCTGCAGCTTGAACCAGACTTACCAATAAAATAGCCCATATCTCTATCCGCTGATCTAATTGCCCACTGCTGGAATCACAATGAATTAACAATAGCCTTTTGTTTTTTATATTATCTGCTGCTAGAAACAGGCATAGCCTCCCATGTTCCTATGTGAACCATTTGCTTTAGGGTTTCTAACTGGTAATGCAACTATTTATACTTTTATAACTATTACTTTCTCTACATATTATGATGCCCTTTATTAACATTTTAGCTCTATATATATTATCATATATGTTTTACTTTAGCTTTATATGTAGCCATATATAATTTATATATATCATAACATTTTAGTTTTATATATAGATATCTTAAGTACATTAGTATGTTGTAATTTTATGGTAGTTTTGTTAGCATATCCTTTAGGCTGCAAATATGTATGTATTTATGAACTTTATATATTTTTATACAGATGCACCCCGGCCCCAAAAAAATTGCCGTCCTGGCATACAGAACCCATGTACCCGTACCCATAAACCCAATTCCCATTCAGCAACTTAGGATTATTTAAAAGCATGAATGATTCCTCTCTCTATTCTCATAATGTAAGCATTGTTATTTTTTAGTTGAAAATGCATAATATTTGCAGGTTTGGATGCATATTACAGGCTTATCTGTGTCAGTGGAAGAAGCGGTGTAGGCTCTATATCACAGCGGGAAGCTTATATTATAAGAGTGCTTGCTCTTTATTTACAGAACTAAGAAAAGTTGTTAAGCCTTCTCACAAGCTGTCTATAAAATATTCAAACCTTTTTAGCATAAGTGTATCAGCCTAACATTCTAGTTAATGTTAAACTTTAAAGGTAAGCAGACAAGTTTTCATTAGTTTTAATGATAGTGTCCTGGAAAACATGAAAACCTTTTAAACTCACGGCATCAGACTGTCATTATTGGTTAGATTAAAATTAAACTTAAACTTTCACATAAACCCAGATCACTATACTGTTATTTTAGGTGAAGTTCATCATGTGTAAAATTATAAACCATTCAATACTTAATAGTCAAGACTCAAAATAAAAGATTATGCATTATTAATTTATTATTTGAAGAAACAACCAATACTGTTCATGTTTAGCATATGCATCCTAAAAAACATACAGACCTTTATAAAACAGAAAAAAAAAATCATCAAAAGCAAAGTTAAACTTGCAAATAACGAAGCCCTAAACATCAAAAGCAACAGAAATAATACAAAAAATTTATGCAAGATAATTCAAGTGCGTTGCTTAAAACAGATTTGTTTTAAATTTACAACAAGAAGTTACCATAAGTGCAAAGGTTCTGGAAACGACTTCTCATTTAAATCCTAAAAACGCATATCAAACCCCTGTTTTAGGTATAAGTTGGCAGAGCTTTTATGGATAAACTGTGTTGAAGCTTTTGTCCAACATTCCTAGTGTACCTCAATCTTCAGGGAACTGAAGCAGATAACTGTTATTTGTAGTTAGACTAAACTTATTCGAGTATTTGAATGGGGAATGTCCCTGAATGCAAATTCTCAAGACTGGCACACAAATTAAGATCAACGAGAGTTTAAAGATTAATGACAAAAATTAAGTAAAAGCATACTCACAAGTAATTCACAAAGCAAACAATGTTCTTAGTATTTCATCAAAGAAGCCTGATAAGCATGAAAATCTGCGAACCTGGACCATCATATTGTCATTCTCTGTAAAATGTATGCTAGGCATACAAATAACAGAGTTCTAACCCTGAAAAGTTATAAAATGTAGAGAACTATTAGATAAGTTAATACTGCCCTTAGTATTTCACATTAACAACCTGGAATATGTGAAAACCTGTTAAATTCAGAGCACCATACTCTTACCTTAGGCCAATTTAAAGTTCAATCGTTAATGTATAAAATAAGCTTTAGTTCGTTAATTGATAGCCTAAATAAAAAAGATTGTGCGCTGTTAATTCACAGAAAAAGAAATGTCGTTCAGATATTAAGAAAAACTATGTACCTTTTTAAACCAGAACATGAGGCAGTTATTTTAGGTTATATTCGAAGTTAAGCTTGTCAACGACAGAGCCCTGAAAATAAAAAGCTATAAAAAGAACTCTAAAATCATAGACAGTTCTCTACAAAATATCTTAAAAACAGAAAAACGCCGCTGACTGTACAGAACAGTAATCGAGGCTCAAAAACTTATATCAAACCCTGATTCTAGGTAAACTTAAACTTGTGTAACTGTTTACGCCAATTTTATTTTAACTTCGAATGCAATTTGAGTCAGAATGTAAAATACTCGAGTACTGTGCTCATGAAATATAAAAATTACACAGCCAAACAATATAATAGCTAAAATGGAGAAAAAGCAAGTACTCGGAGCTAATTCACAGAACGATAAATACTCTCAAACAATTACTCAGACGGCATGAAAAATACGTAAGCATGCTATTTCCAAAGCATTCAATTGTTATTTCAGGTAATATTGAAATAAATATTCTGAACAACAAAAACCTAAATTGTAAGAGTTAAAAAATATATATCATAAACTTACTGGAACAAATCTGATTCTCCACAGATGATTTGCACTTCGTTGTGCTTATTATCGCGCCAAATAAATTTGTTTTTGTGGAGCAAAAATAATAGCCGTTTACACAACAATCTTCATTCAATGTAATGTTCGTGGTTTTTTCACAGACTTCGATATCTTCGCCGACAGGAGTCTTCCCCTCCGGCGGAATAAAGAAGATACAGAGTGTTATAATTTGTCCGCGTAAATATATGGAATGTCGATTGCCCGGGAATTTTTCCGGTGTCAGCTTTTTACTTATTCAATGGAAAAAGCGGGCCCATTGAAATGTGGACTTGGCCGGCCACTGCCTGTTTTAACGGGAGTGGCTTTATGAGAATATAATGATTTGAATTGCACCAGCGCTCATGATCAGTTCCTACAGTTTGGGAGTAGGTATGGTCCGTTGGAGGGGGTACAATTTTGTTCGAGATAATCTCCTTTGATTCTGGTTGTGGACTTTTATGGCACTAGTTGACATGCTACACGTTCTCGGGTGTCCTCGGTATTTAAACATTTTTAAATTTTATTTTGCTTTTTCTCCGGAGGAAAACGCGTTACGCACTATGTGACCGTTTGAACGGGTAAATTCCGGTTTGGGAGAGGCTTGGCATGCTGTTTCTTTTGATTGACTTTCAAAGCAGACTTATTCATGTATTTGAAATCCTTCTAGTTAAGTCTGGAATCAAATTTTGATATGGTGACAGAGAAGGATTGATGGATATGGAGTTTTATGATTTTTTTTATATTTATTTTTATTTATTGTGAATTTCATGTGGATGGATGGTATAATCAAAAAATTTATCATTATCAATTGAATTAAGTGAATTAAATTACAATTTTTTATTTAAAAATTACACATGATATTTTGGACAATGATTCATATGCAATTATGGAAAGAGTTTTATACACTCTTTAAAGATGAAAGCGTTCATTATGCTACCACTTCAAATATACTTTAAAAAGCAAAAAAGTTTTTTCTTGATGAAGAAAAATAATGAATTGCATAGCTTTACAAGCAAAAGTGACCCACCACTCATACTCTAAAAGATGTATCTTATGGTTAGATAAAGAAAAACAATATAAAGGTATAGTTAATATTTTAGGTTGTCATTAAGTAAGTTAATAATTTGATGTATGAAATTTTCAAACAAAAGGGGATTGTTTTCACTTTTGAGATGTACAACATTACTTAGTTTTTATTATAGAAGATGAATGTCTTTGTTGTTATAGTAATTTAAGTTGTACATAAAAAGATTCCAATTCAACCCATCAATTGCATATGTGGACCTTGTCTATCACTATAAGATATAATCATTGTGTGCTTACTTATATAACCCCTCACTCATATTTTGTGGGTGATGTGACCATCTTTTTATGATGTATGAGTATAACACTACAAAAGAATTTAAAATTAATTACAAAAAAAATACAACATTGTTTTTTTAAGTTTTTTGTAATATAACCCAATGGTTATTTAAAATGTCAAATAACTTTAAAAGAGTTTGATATTTTAATAAGGGTCAAATAAAAAAATATATATATTTTGAAAAAAATAGTATGGAACATTCTAAGTCTCGTTGTATGACTAATCATTCAAGATTATTAACTTATTGCAAACTCTGTCACAAGAGTTTGGGGAGAGCTTGAAGCAAAAAGTAATACATGACTATAAACTATTTGGTGTATTTTAGTTGTTGTTGTTGAGATAGTGAAGGCCAACGGCTGAAGGCCAAAGGTCTTCACGTTTTCCCTCTCTTCTCGTGTCTCTTCAGTTGATCGTGGTTGTTAATAAATGCAACCTTGCTTATTATAAAACTTTACTTTTTGCATCAATGAGATTTTCCCTGCTCAATGTGGACGTAGCCACTATTGTGGTGAACCACGATAAATTGTGTGTGCTCTGGTTTCTGCTTTATTGTTCTGTTATTTATTGTTCTGCATATCTGGATTCTTGTTTATTTAATTCTTTCATTTTATAATTGGTATCAGAGCTGGGTGTACAGCTGTTTTGGACATTTGGTAATTGAATTTCCAGAAAATGGAAGATTTGAAGGTGCAAAAATTTTTTGGGAAGAACTTCGGGATATGGAAGATTCAGATGCAATCTTTGCTAATTAGGAAAGATCTTAAACTTGTGCTTGAAGGAAAATCAAAGAAGTCTGCTACCATGAAAGATGAATATTGGGAGACTCTTGATGAAAAGGCCAAGGCAACAATCTTTCTTTCACTAAATGAAAATGTTATGTTCAATGTTGTAGAAGAGAAAACAACAAAAGAAGTTTGGGACAAACTTATAAAAGCCTATGCTATGGCGTCGGCTACAAATAAAGTGTTCATCATGAAGAGATTATATAAGCTCAAGATGAAGGAAGGTTGCACAATGGCAAACCACATTAATGAATTCAACACTTTGATCAGCCAAGCGAATTCGGTTGGAATGACTCAAGGTGACGAAAACAAAGTTGTTCTTCTTTTATGCTCTCTACCAAATAGTTGGGATGGAGTTGTGACAGCCATAAGCACTTCGGCATCAAGCTCCAAGAAGTTGGCTTTTGATGAAGTTTCTGCCACTCTTCTCTCAGAAGACTTACGAAGGAAGAATGATGAGCCCTCATCCGGTGATGCTCTCACTATGGTAAGCACCAAAAATAGAGGGAGAAGCCAATATAGAGGTAGATATAATCATAATCAGCGATCCAAATCAGTTAGAAGATCGCAGTCTAAAGGAAAAGAAAGCGGTTGTTGGTTTTGTGGGAAGGCTAGTCATATCAAGAAAGATTGCAGAAAGTATAAAAGGGCACAAGAAAGGGTTTTGGACAGTGAAGCAAACATATCACATGATAAGGATGAGGTATTCTCATACTATCAACAAGCGATACAAAATCAGATTCATGGGTAATTGATTTTGGTGCCTCCTTTCATGCCTCTTCTTGTACGGAGGCCTTCACAAATTACCAAGAAGGTAATCTTGGAAATGTATATTTGGGTGACAACAAAGCTTGTGAAATTGTTGGCAAAGGTGATTTTGTTTTGCAGCTAGCTGGAGGAGTCAAGTGGCTGCTAAAAGAAGTTCGCCATCTTCCCAAATTGAAGAGAAATTTGATTTTCGTAAGTCAGCTATATACCCAAGGCTTTCTCACCACTCTCACGGATACTTGGAAAGTAACTAAAGGTTCTTTGGTCATTACAAAAGGAGACAAAGTTGGCAGCCTCTATATTGCAGAAACTTTTGGTGAGGTGGGAGATGTTATGACTATTGTAGGCAGCGATGTGGCTCTTTGGCATCAAAGGTTAGGCCACGTGAGCAAGAAAGGACTTGAGGTGATGCTCATCCAAGACCAACTACCGGGTCTACAATCCGCAGATTTGGAGTTTTACGAACATTGTCTTTATGGCAAACAAAGACGGGTCAGCTTCTTGAAGGATGGACACAACATGAAGACAACACTATTGGAGTTGGTGCACTTGGATGTCTTTGGCCCTACCGAGGTAACCTCTTATGAAGGCGCTAATTACTTTGTTACCTTTCTTGATGATTGTACTAGGAAGGTTTGGGTTTATATGATTTCTAGAAAATCTGAAGTGCTTTCAAAATTTAAAAATTTTAAAGCACTTGTTGAGAATCAAAGTGGTCACAAAATTAAATGTTTAAAATCAGATAATGGAGGTGAATTTTGTTCTTTGGAGTTTGATCATTTTTGTGTAGATCATGGTATTCGAAGGATTAAAGTTGTCCCCTACACTCCTCAAGAAAATGGGGCAGTAGAAAGACTCAATAGGACCATTCTTGAAAAAGCTAGATGTATGCTTTCCCATGCTGGTTTGGACAAAGAATTTTGGGCGGAGGCATGTAACATAGCAATTTACTTGATTAACCGCAATCTGTCATCTCGTTTGGAGTTTGGTATTCCGGAAGAAGAGTGGTTGGGAAAGAGGATTTCTTACTCACACATCTGGGTTTTTGGATGTGAAGCTTATGTTCATGTTTCAAATCACAAAGGTGTATTTTTGTGGGCTATGATACAAACCAGTTTGGTTTTTGATTGTGGGATCTAGTTGGAAAGAAAATTGTGAGGAGTCGAGATGTGGTTTTCAATGAAACAGTGTTTCCAGCAGAGCAATCACAGCTAGTAGGCACTGACGAATATGTGCCTTTCTCCATGTGTGATAATAATAATATCACACAGAGGTCTATTGTTTATGTTCCCACAGTAATCGCCGCTTCTCCCACCTCAGTTTTGGTGCCCCCTACTTCATCTAGTAATAGCGATGACTCACTATTTAGGAGCAATGAAATCTCTACGCAAGAGAACTCGTCCTCTTCTCCTCACCGGCACGAGACATCACAATCTCAACCCCTTGCAGAACTCACGGACTTCACTGTGCCACCTCATGACTTGGCATGGTTTGGGCTTGGTCGTCCTCACTCGCCTCCTGCTACAAGTCCTCACACAATGGGTTTTCCCATGGAAATCGACCCTTCATCTGTTGCGACGCCTTCTTTACAGTCGCTACCAGTCAACAAAAATTCACATGGTATTTTTCGTGGCACTGCAGGTGCCATGCAAGGAGATGAGACCTCTCCATATGCAGCGATGCCTCAGACCATCATACATAATGGAGCTCCATTCATGGCAGGGACAGATTGTTCTCAGGACTCTGTTTGTGAGCAGATTAATCACAAAATGCATGGTATCGATAATGTTGCTCATCCTCGGTGTGAAAAGAGTCATGATGATTTAAGGAGGTCTTCTAGGCATAGGAGGATTCCTTCAAAAAAATTAGATTATGAGTTACTACTTGTAGAAGAAGCAGAGCCTATGATGTTAATTTATGATCAGGCAGAGCCAACAAACTTCAAAACTGCCATTCAAGATGCGAATTGTGATCAGTGGTAGGCTGCAATGCAAGAAGAAATGGATTCTTTGATCAAAAATCAGACATGGGATTTGGTGCCTCTTTCGCCTAATAAAAAGGTGTTACGAAATAAGTGGGTTTATAAATTAAAAGAGGAAGATGGCGGCAGAAAGCGATTTCGTGCTAGGCTAGTTGTCAAGGGGTATGCTCAACAGCAAGGTATTGATTTTGAAGAAATCTTCTCTCCAGTAGTAAAGATGACTACAATTAGAGTGGTTTTGGGATTGGTTGCAGCATGGGATCTCGAGCTTGAGCAGTTGGATGTCAAAACTGCCTTTTTACATGGAGATGTTGATGAGGAATTGTACATGATGCAGCCTGAAGGGTTTGTTAAACAAGATAAAGAACATCTTTATTGCAGGTTGAAATGGAGCTTGTACGGGCTTAAGCAAGCCCCAAGACAATGGTACCAAAAATTTGATCAGTTTATGATTGAGCATAACTTTGTACGCCTAGAAGCTGATCCATGTGTGTATTTTAAACGATTGTCTAATGGTGAATTTGTCATACTTCTACTTTATGTGGATGATATGCTCATAGCTGGCACTAGCATGAAGGTTGTTCATGAGCTGAAGAATCAATTGGCCACTAGATTTGCCATGAAGGATTTAGGGGCAACTAAGAGAATACTTGGGATGACTATTTCTTGGGATAGAAACAAAAAGGAGATCTGGTTATCTCAAACAGAATACATTAACAAAGTATTAGACATATTTGGTATGGCTGATGCCAAGATTGCTCCCATTTTGCTTGCTGCTCATTTTCATTTAACTTCTTATTTGTGTCCCAAAACATAAGAGGATAAGGAATTTATGGATAGAATTCCTTATAAATTTGTAGTTGGCAGCATTATGTATGCTATGGTTTCTACTCATCCCGATATTGCCCATGCGGTGGGAGTTGTAAGTAGGTTCATGAGAAATCTCGGGAAGCCTCATTGGGAAGCAGTTAAATGGATATTAAGATATCTTAAGGGCACTTCTGATTATGCTCTAAATTTTAGTGGAAATGATGTTCAGCTGCAAAGTTTCACAGATTCTGATCATGCCAGAGATTTAGACAAATGAAGGTCTACTACTGGTTATGCCTTCACGTTTGTTGGAGCTACCATTAGTTGGGCCTTAAGGCTACAACATTCAGTTGCTCTTTCTTCCGCAGAAGCCGAGTATTTGGCTCTCTTCGAAGGTGCAAGGGAAATGATTTGGTTACAACTATTGTTTGGTGAATTGAAATACCAACAGAGCGATTATGTTTTGTTTTGTGATAGTCGCAGCGCCATTTTTATGGCTCATAATCATTCCTCTCAGTGCTGCTCTAAACATATTGACATTCATGCTCACTTTGTTCATCATTCGGTTGAAGAAGGCAAGTTAAAAGTTGTCAAAATTGATACAAAGGTCAATCCGGCAGACATCTTGACCAAGGTTGTTCCCAAAGAAAAGTTTGAATCTACTAGGACTTCTCTTGGGCTTGTTAAGAAAAAGTAGAACAACATTCAAAGCAAGGGAATGTTTGATCAGTTGCTACATCCATTGTGCTTCAGGTGGGAGATTGTTGAGATAGTGAAGGCCAAAGGTCTTCACGTTTTCCCTCTCTTCTCGTGTCTCTTCAGCTGATCGTGGTTGTTAATAAATGCAACCTTACTTATTGTAAAACTTTACTTTTTGCATCAAAAAGATTTTCCCTACTCAGTGTGGACATAGCCACTATTGTGGTGAACCACGATAAATTGTGTGTGCTCTAGTTTCTACTTCTTTTTTTTGTTATTTATTGTTCTACATATCTGGATTCTTGTTTATTTAATTCTTTCATTTTACAGTTGTGAACTAGTAATCATAAACTACCAATTATAGCAAATTAATAATTCTATAGTGGGTCTAAGGTCACTTCTAACTTTGTGGTTGATCATCAACATGTACAACTTAATTCTAGAACTTCAGTTGTATTTAAGTTATTGGAATGTTTCATGATTTCAACTACCTCTCCATGTTTTCTCTTCATGAAGTGATCTTCCTTTGCTATAAATTTTGTATCCTTATTATGAATATGATGAGATGAAAATAACATGTTTTGCTAGAGTTATTTTATAACTTTGTTGTGTTTGAGATATGTTAAATATTACTTTGTCCTCTTTTAAACATTATGTGGATGACACCAACGTCTATTGCCCACATGGTCTTGAAAATTTAGAAAAGTTCCACGCTCACCTCAATAGCATAACCCATTGCATCTCCTTCACAAAGGAACTCAAATATGAATGCCAACTTTATTTCCTTGACATCTTGCTCATTAAAAAATCATATGGCTCCCTAGTTCATAACATTTTTTACAAAGCTATCCACACCAACCTCTACCTCCACTCATGTTCTCATCACCACCCTAGCCAAAAAATTGGTGTCCTTGAAACCTAAGCCATGAGAGCCTTTTGGATTTGTGATGAAGACAACTTGAACCAAGAGCTAGCCCACCTTTGCAAAGTCTTCAACTTGAATGTGTACACAAGCAAGAAAATCTCTAAATCCCTCAACCAAGCTAAGGAAAATTTCTATTCCAACGCCATTTCTACCAAACCTCCAATCCTTCCTTGTGCTTCCCTTCCATATATTGAAGGTATCTCCCATAAAATCACTAATATCCTTCTCAAAAAAGGACTTTGATGTGCCTTAAAGCCTTGTTCAATGTTGAAAAACCAACTCCCTTATTTCAAGGACTTTATAGACATATTTCTTGACTTAGGAGTCTACAAGGTTGTGTGTTCATGTGACACGCCTTATATAGGTGAAACGGGTTGTTCTTTTAGCATAAGAATTAAAGAATGTAATATTGATATCAAACGTGAACTCATTTTAAAATCAGCCCTTTATGACCATTCATCTTTAACTAAACACCATATCTATTTAGAAAACATGCAAGTCTTGTACAAAGAAGATAATTTTATTTAAGAGGAAACACAAAGAAACCATATAAATTAGAAATCATCTCATTAATCTTAATCCTGATGATGGTTGGAGTCTTAGTATTTCATGGCAACCAAGTTGTTATATAACCTCATAATCCACCATCAACCCTTTCCTTGACTTTGTTCTACCATGTGTGATTAATCCTCAACCCAATATTTTTTCTTTTCTTTTCTCCTAGCTTTGCTTCCTCTCTTCCCCTCTCATTATTATATTTCCTCCTTTGTCCTTTCGTGTTTAGGCTTCACCCCTTCCTCTCGTATCTTATCTCTATAAAGATATTCATATAGATAACCTATTCCTAATCTATTAAACTTATTATTATTCTTTAGATATTTTTCTTTGATATTTTGATTCTTATAATCTTAATAAGTTCCTTAGATAATAACTTTTTAATAACTATATTCTACCAAATATTAACATAGTCTAATGTATATTATCATAATCTAATAAATATTAATATTATCTAATGATTATCAATGTAATTTAAAAAATAAAATAATAATAATATTTAGTCATAAATTTATGTTATTCATGAAGTTGGGATTCAAATAATTTTAATTTTCAAATAACAAGATAAAGGTCTCTAGCTTTTTCTTATAAAACTATTATCATGTTTAGATAATAATAAGAATAATATAATTTCTTTCATGAAAGTTCTCTTGCTATTTTAATAGATAGGCATTTTGTCACCAATGGAAATTAATCTTTCATTAGAATTTTTCATTAATAGCTTTATTCTTAATTTTAATGATTGGCATAGTTAATAAAGAGGTATTAAAACTATAATAAATCATATTTATTTTATCATCTTTATAAATTATTATTTATTAGATATTTTTCATCAATAATTTCATTTTTATCAATAATTTTTATAAGTAATAACATTTTAATCAATATAATATTTTGTTTATTATCATAATTCAATTATTATTAATATTTTCTAATGATTATTATAATCTATTGTTAGAATTAGGTGTTGTATACTTTGCATAATGCTTATAATGTTTAATTTATTATTATTGTGTGTGGTGCACTTAGGGGTATCTAGATGGACGTGCATCAGTAGGACTTATAATGTTGGGGCCACTTTATGTTGTATGTAACATTGAGATTTAATTATAAAATGTAATTATTTAATATTGGGGAAAAATAAAATATAATACAGTACCCAATATTAAATGTAGGGTCACATGATTTTGTAAGTTCATGGGTTTGGGCACATGGTTTATGTAATACCACTTGGTGGTTTTGTGGGAGTTTGTTTCTATAAAAGCAACCACAAGGGTAGTTGTTTAGGGTTGGAGAGTTTGTTGCAAGTTAGCAGGTTGAGCTAGTGCATGTGTGAGGGTTTGAAGCATGGCATGAGATGTGTGGATTCATGCTTGGCCACATGGAGTGCATGGATAGCTTGCTTCAGAAGTGTTCATGGAGTCTCTGAAGATGTATTGTAATGGGTTTTCATTGTTGAATAATACATGGAGTGTGGATGCTTTTGGAGGCTGGGTTTTTCCCTCTTGAGGGTTTTCCCAGGATATATCTTATGTCATCTTTGATGGGTATGTTGTCTATTCTCTTGCATGTGGATTCTGATTACTTATTTGCATAGATCTCTATATTGGGTTATGTGGAAATTGTCATTAGATGGATGCAAGTTTCCTAACATCTATAAGTATATTAAAGATTATTTTCTTTCTTAACACTTTGTTAACATTAAGATGGTAATCAAAAAAATTTAAGAGTCAAATATGATTATCTCTAGCTTCATTTTATTAAGTTATTTTTTGTTTGAATATTAATATTTATTTGCTTATTATCCATGAGATTTTGCTCCTTATTTTTTTATTTTTGTAATTATTTAGCATATTAAAGTTCTCTAACTTGTTATCTTCTTTAGAATATCAATATAAAAACACATTTTGCATAAATAAATTTAATATAGATACAAACATGGTATAAAAGTATCCATAAAGATGCCTTTATGCTATAAGCTTTCTTTAGAATTTTATAGTACATCAAAGAGATCTTATTTATTTAAAACAATAGAGACCTAAAATGCATTAAGATTATAAAGGTAACTTTAGGCTCTATAATCTCAATGTATCTTCAATATTACAATATTGTTTGGATTAAAATTAGGATTCTTATTTTACTTTTTTTAGACTATAGGAATCAGGTAACCCCCTATAAACTGCAGTGCACCTGGTAAACCTTTTTCATGTGACCGATGATACTGGTGTGACACGCCCTTCAATACCATAGGGATGGGGGGAGATTGGACCTCGTGACCTCTTGCCTGCAATAGGATGCTTTAGCCAATCGAGCCAAGGCCCTCGCCCCAAAATTAGGATTCTTATTAGGCTTTATTGCTTAATTTTTTTCTTGTAGTTTTTTTCTCTTGCAATTTTTTTTTTTTACTCTTTTCCATAAAGATTTCCTTGGTCCTTAAATTGTGTCCATCTTTTCTCCCCTCTCCCCTCTTTCTTCTTAGCTTGTCTTGGTTTGCAACAACCATTTCTTTTCTTCTAGCTCTCTATTATCCTAATGATGGATCACGAAGTGTGATCCAAAATTTTGATACAAAATTTTCATCACAATCAAATCCAAAAATAATAATGTTAAACACCAAGTTTCTACTTGATCCATGAGATTAAATGGAACTTTTGAAAAAAAAGTGTATCCAATTTTTGTACCAAATTTTAAAATCACACTCCATGATCCATCATTAGAATGAGAAATAATTGACAAATACTATGAGGATTACTAGATTGGATCAATGAGTAAGCGCCTTAATACCAAGTGTGAGGAGAGTTTATCATTCAAATCAATAAGCGGTCCAAAAATTGATAATTAAACTAAAACTATAAATTAAAATCCTCGATAATGAGATGTATTGGAAGTAACGGAGTATGATGTAGTTGATGCAGTCAAGAGGATAGAGTGTAAGATGCGATAGATTTAGAATAATTAAAAGGAGAGAGATGGAATTATTTTAAGCATGTTGATCAATGATGCATTGAATGTGTGTGACAAGAAAGGTAGTAGAAAGATCTAGTATATGTTTTCCTTTAAAATAAATAAATGATTGAGAGTGTGATGGTCATTGGGTTGAGAAAAGTGTTGATGTGAACAGGGTATATTACCTAGTTGGTTTACCTCCTAGGTCATATTCACATTAGGTTAGTTAAGTTTACTTAGGTTATTTTTGGTTCATTTAATTTTTGTGTCCCGTGTCATATGATTGAGACACATATCATAATCCTATATTGTCCTATCATCTCACCTTTCCTATATAAGCAAGGCCTCTCTTGTACATTATGTATCATTGATCCATTTCATCATTGTATCATTATTACATCTATAATCAAGCAATATATTTTATTTCTACTCTTATGGAAGTATATATTTCTAGTTTTGTAGGTGATCCTAGGAACTTGATTCTTTGTGTGACTCACATTGTATTAGAGATTCAAATTTGTAAGCCCCTTCTTAAATTTAGGAGTGATTTAGGTAGAAGATTTTATTGGGTATGTTTATAAGAAAAAAGGACCTCACCATTGAGTCCAAAAGGCCAAAAAACACCTATTTTCATTAGGGCATTTTATATTTTAGAGTTAAAATAATTTATCCATTTTAAGGTTTTAAATTTTTTGTTACCAAAAATTCCATACAACCATATTTATGGATTTATATTGTATAATGTCATAATAGTTAGCTTCAATGATAATTCGTCGCAATGAGAATATTTTGTGGATTTGGCAGTCTATGCACTTGTCATATCATCATTGTCTATGTTAACCTATTGAAAGTGGTGTAAATCTCAATTAAAAAAATTATTTTTACTAAATTGACACAAGGTTTCACCAGCTGCATAATCATAGGATTTGTGGGTGGGTAGTTCCCCCTTCCCATGATAGTTTGTCCCTAGTGAGCAACACAACCACCACCACCTCCATCACCACTCTACTTGATTAAGGATCGCCACCAACTCATTGTTAAAGTGGCCTTGTAAAAAAATTGCCACCCAACATTGGATCCCTGATGAATTTCACCACCCAAGCTGATGGTGTTGGCAATCTAATGGTGGTGGCCTTCTTTCATGCCTTGTCAAAGTAATTTTTTCTACGAGCTAAAAAAGATTATAGGGTATCAATTTTTTTACTTCTTATAATCATTGGAAAGCTAATTTCAAGCATTTCATAGCGGTACAAGTCATTTTTCTAGATTTTGTTACAAGTGCTTAATTTTGCTAATTGAAGTCTACATTACATTTTTTGCTTTTAGGCTCATAGTTATTTTCCATGATACCAAATATTTTACTTATAAGTATCTAAAAGGTATTTTTGAGCACTACAAAGCCAGTCATGTCATTTTTCTAGATTTTTACTTAGATATCAGAATTTTAGATTAGATTAATTTTGATAATTTAGCTCATTTTTTATACACGTTATTGAAATTAGTGGTTGTTTTTTCTTGGGGGCTTCATTTTTAGTATTGGTTCAAATTTGGGAGGTTTAATATCAAATTATTGTAGTACATTGTCTATTTTTTCTCTATTAGTGTTTGTTTCTCTAATGCAAGTTTTAGATTCTTTCAAGCTTCTCACTCTTCATAATTATCATGCATGAGAAATCAAGATGCAATGGTTGCTCCTAAGGGTTTGTAGCCTACTTTGGATAAACATTACCCTAAGTTTAGTAAGGCGTGTGAGAGATTTTCTTGTAGGAACCAATGTGATGAGGCTATGGATTTGATTTCCTTGCATTTTTTTGACAGCTTGTTATTCCATGTTGAGGAGTGTACTACACCTAAACGTGTATCTAGAGTAAATATAAATATTGATTTAATACAAATAGTGAATTATATAATTTATAAATATATGAAATTAAATTCTCTTTATCTTGACACATTTCCTTCCATTAAAGGGATTATTTGGATAATTTAAATCTTTGAGATATCAATTGGTTGGTTGTGGAAAAGATAAATATGGTAAGGAATTTATATTTTTAGTTTTTTCTAAGTTAAAAGGACCATTTATTATCTTTTCTTCTACCAGGATACCCTAGGTGACATATTTAACATTCCTTCTTTTGAAACATTTTGTGACTATTTGACTAGAGAAGCATTAGTAGTCCAATCACCAAAAGGAAAAGGCGTGAAGAAACCAAAAGCTAAGATAGAATCTAATAGGCCCCTCACCTCTTTCTAAAAGGAGAGACCCACATGTGCATTGTAGTGTAGGAAAATGCATACCCTTGCATTTTCACACTTATTTCGGCTCGCCTTGTTTTATTTATCCTTATTTATGTCTTAATTGGTCCTATTTTGCATCCACGAGCCTTATGAATTACATATTTTTCTGGCTAATCTTGACAAACATCAAAGGGTAAATGATAATTTAATGATTTTATCTGAGTCTAATTTTTTGGTCAGGACTAAGACGCCACCTAAGGTGTCTGTCCCCCAAAGGTCTTGGGACCCTGATTTCAAAAGCACCTTAAATGGGCCCCTTTTTGGAGTTTGTGCCCTATGTTTTTAGCCTTGGGACTAAGACGCCACCTAGGGCGTCTTAGTCCCCCTTAAGCTTTTTTTGAGATTTAATTTCAAATTTTGGTAGGATTTAGCCTCCTTTAATTAATGAATTCATATGTCGGCTTGTTGTGGTGTAATTTTGAGATATTAAGCATGAATAGGTATAAATACAAGGTTCTTTCACTCATTTTTCATATCTAAGAATCTAACAAGCAATCTAAGCATCCAAGAATTCAAGAATTCAAGAGTAATTCATCAAGCATTTGCAGCCATCATCAAGATTCAAGTATCATATCAAGGAGATTGTTGCATCATGTGTGTTTTTGAGCTAACATTTTTGATGTAGGGTTTTGATTCAAGCAAGCAATTCATGTCAAGATCTATCAAGCATTCATTGGATTCAAGATCTACATCCAAGCTAGCCACCTCAGACAAGTTTGCAAACTTCATAGCAAGGGTTTGGTGAGTTGTAACATTGCATGTTGTTCATTCACCATTTCCCTCCATTTCATTTCATTTCAAGGTTTAATTACCAACAAGGGGTTTGACCAAGGAAAACCCCCATTTACTAACAATCAACAAGTTTTTCCTCTCTTGTGTGTTTGTGATTGCAAATTTAGGCTGAAGACTTGAGGATCATTTGAAGTGCAAAGTTGTAAAGTTACATTGCAAAGTTGTCATCTTCACGAAAACTTGCCTACAAGCCAAATCCTGAAGTTTCAAAACCTGAGATCAGAGAAGAAGGAAGTGCAGACCTTGAGCCACAGGACCACATTCAGAGATTTCAGAAATTCTAGATGGGACTAAGTCACCACCTACAGTGTCTTAACCCTCCTGAAGGTATTTTTCAGATATTCTTTCAGATCTAGTTTTGGCATCCAAAGATATTGCATTTGCCCTGAAAAATAGCAACGGGACTAAGTCAACAATAAGGGCGTCTTAGTCCTCCATAGCACATTTTGACAACATTTTTGCATTTCTAAAACCTCATCACATTTCCAGAACTCCCTGATACACATACCCTAACTTGTTGCATAATTTCATCATTTGCATCCTTCATTTAGCTTGCATTACTAGGTTTTGTGAGTTGAATGCTTATTTATCTTTTCCAAGCTTTTGCTTGGTGGTGAACCCCTCAAAGCCTAAAGAACCACCCTCCTAGGTCTTCCTTGTTGAGAATTGACTCACCTTTGAGGTTGATAGTCAATCCAATTAGGATTCCTAGGACCTTATTGAATTTCAATAGGAGAAGAGTGGTGTTCTATGACCTAGGTTATAAAGCACCCATTCCCCCATTATTCATTTTGGTGAACCCAATGTCTTTGAGCATTCATTTTCTGATTTGGAGTCCATTAAGGTCCTAGATCTAGGTTACATTCATTCTTGCATTACATCTTGTATTAGTGAAATTCCATCTAGGGTTTCTTATACTTAGTGAAATTCCATCTAGGGTTTCTCATATTGGCATTAGTGAAAGTGCATATAGGTTGTATTTTTGCTTTCTTGCATCATCTTATCTCATTGAAAAACTAGAAAGTGCAAATTGTTCATCATCCTAATTGTATTTAGAAACATTGTTATTACATTCAAAATTGAAAAAATTGCATTTAGGTTTGCATTCAATTACTTGTCACTAGTTACTTTTTATTGCATTCATTTGCATATTTTTTTGTTTCTAAACATCAAGTCCTTGAATAGGCAGCTTGTGAACACTGTAGATAATCCAGAATTTGTTGTTTTTTTGACAAAAACCTCTGCTAGGACTAAAACACCCTTCCTGGCATCTTAGTCCCTCTCAAGATTTCTGGCTCAAAACCCTCTCTCTGTTGTTTGTTGTTTGTTGTTTGTTCCAGTCCCTGGAACCTCAAAATCACACCAGTAGGACCAAGACACCCTTACTGGTGTCTTAGTCCCTATTCACTTTGACTTTCCAATTTTTAGGGTTTGAAATTGCTTTTTTGTGCTTTTGTTGGTTGCCTTTAGTTTGCAGAATTGTTGTTATTCCAATTTCTTTCATTTCAAGTATATTTGTTCAATCTTGCATCATGGATATATGCTTCGAAAAGTTTTGGATGTCCCCAAAATATTTGGTAGATGTGTCAAGTTGTGCATTTGGCAATGATCCTAATGAAATTGAACACACTCATGCTCAATCAACTCCTAGTGACGACAACATGAATATGTTCCTAAATGATTGCCTTAACAACCTTGAAGTGAATGCCTCTTTTTATCCATCAATGAAACGACCAAATCCCCCTACAATACCACCTCTTGAGATGTTTGGTTACTTACATCCTGAAACTGAAACAAAAGTTGAACCCAAGTTCCCTACAATAGGTGAACCTAGTTCTTCTAAACAAGCAAATACTCAACCATTCTATAATAACAAAGTAACAAACACTTCAATCAATCTAGAAGAAACATATGGAAAGGGATTCATGATCTTGAGTAAACAAGGATGTGATACAAAAAGTGGACATGAAATTCATCAACTCCTAGAGAAAATATCAACCAATGAAAACATAAAAGGGTTAGGATATCAAGATCCCCCTCACAATATACGACCTCCTAGAGAATACCTAAAGCTTCATAGTGATGGTACAATGATCTTTGATTCTCCCCCTGATATGAATGTCCTTCTTCCTAAAGAACAACCAATGATTCATAACAATGAAAAGGATGATAGGACCACCCTAGGTCATCTTCCTCAACCTTCAACTAGAGAAGTTGGCGAATCTAGCAAGCGTAAGAGACCTTACAAGTTACAAAATCTAAATTTTCCTTGTCCACCACCTGAAAATGAAAGGAAACTGCCATTGATTTTGAATAAAGAACTAATAAAATTACCACCAATAAAAGATAGACTAGTGCTATATCCTAAAGATGCAAAAGTTCCACATTGTTGATACCACTGAACTCTCGAACACAACACCAATGAGTTTCGTGCATTCAAGTTAGAATAACAAAACTTTCACTTCGATGGCAATGATTGCTATGAATTAATTGCTTAGACTATTCCCCTTTGTCATGTAATAGTTGTAGAACATTCTATTCTCACTATTACATGATCTTTCTATTCTCATATTTACATAATCTTTCTCATCACCTGCCTTGGCTCATTCTTGTCTTGCACTCAGTGGGGGCAAGAAGCGGATAGCTTTGTACTAGTAAGGCATTTGTTGTTGCCCCTTAGGTTCGGTGTCTACCTTCCACTTATACAGACTAAGATTGGGAGGTAGATAGCTTGCCTTAGGTTTACTCACATGTGCTTTACTATTGTTTTTACTTTTCTTTTGTTTGATTGAATGTGTGTAATGTGATCCCCCATGCCATTCTATTTTATGTTCTCTCTCTTTTTGCATTCCTCTATTTGTACCTTCATTCTTTTATATGCCATAATATCTTGCCTTTTCATTGATCGTTACCTTTTATTTTAATTTTTGTCTTGTGTTTTCCTTTTGGGGATGATGCAAGGTGTCGAGACACCCTATGTCTCTTCCATGTTGACCAAAAAGATTTTTTATTATCTTTTCTTTTCCTTTCATGTTTGTCTTGTGTTTTCCTTTTGGGGATGATGCAAGGCGTCGAGACACCCTATGTTTCTTCTATGTTGACCCAAAAGGTTTTTCTTTGTTTTCACTCTTTTTGTGTCATTCTTCCAGTTCTATTTGTATTTGGGGAATGATGACAGTTTTGATCTCTCTAATATCATTGCAACAAAGACAAATACTAACCCCGAATCCATAGATCCCTTATGTATTTTTGGGGAGCAACCCTCTTTTCTCTTTTCTTTTTCATGTTTTGGATACTTTAAACTAATTTCTCATAGTATGGTGTTCAATAATTTCTTTAAAGTGGGGGCATACATTGGCATGATTTCATTTGTATTGTTTTCATATTCCTTGATGTGATTCTCTTATTTCATGTGATGTGTTTTTCTCTTTATGGTTACATTGGGAGTAATGTCCTTCAAGAGCTTGATCTATGTTAGCATATTACATTCCTCTTAGTGGTAATGTGACACACTGCATTCCCTAAGTTGTGAATCTTTTATCCTCTGATTGGTCCTCTCTTGGAGACATTAGGAACAATGTCCCCTAAGATTAAGACCTCACATGAACTAAGAAAAATTCTTTCGAACATCCCTCTTTCTTATTACATGCATTTTCTCTTTGTACCTTATTAAAGTCATGGAGGTATGGCTTTGATATAGTTCCTCAGGGCTCACCTAGTGAACAAATAGTTTCACTAGCCCTTATGAGTGTGCATCTTTGTACCTTATTAAAGACATGGAGGTATGGATTTGATATGGTTCCTTGGGGCTCACCTAATGAACAACTAGCTTCACTAGCCCTTGTGAATATGCATTTTATTTTTGTACCTTATTAAAGTCATGGAGGTATGGCTTTGATATGGTCCCCTGGGGCTCACCTAGTGAACAAATAGCTTCACTAGCCCTTATGAGCAAGCATTTTTGTCCTTATCATAGTCATGGGGGTATGATGTTGATATGGACTTCCTGGGGCTCACCTAGTGGACAACTAGCTTCACTGGCCCTTGTGAGCATGTGTTTTGTTTGCATAGTAGACAACGCATTCCACTTGTAAACCTTTTTGGAAAAATAGCCTAGACCCAATCCACAATGTGTTGGATGGCCAGTCGAAGCTTGATCCATTGTATTTTTCTTTTATTCATTTTTCTTGCCTTTGATGGTGTATGTGTGTGATCTGGTTATGGCTTCGCATATCATTCGCAAGTGTATTCCTTTGAACCTATGTTGGTTTTCCATAGGATCTTGATCTTGGGGGCTTGGCCACCCTCTTGGTTATTGTTGTCCTATCTTACTAGCATTCATACATTGGAACCCCTCTTGATTGTGTGGTTGGCTACTTTAGCATGAGTTTGAAGCAAGTTCACCCTCTCACTAAAGTGGGGGCTAAAATACATTGGCACTATGTTGAAATTATTTTGACATGATTTCATTTGCATTTTTTCATGTTCCTTAATGTGATTCTCTCATTTCATGCGATGTATTTTTCTCTTTGTGGTGACATTGGGAGTAATGTCCTTCAAGAGCTTGATCTATCTTAGCATATTGCATTTCTCTTAGTGGTAATGCGACACACTGCATTCCCTAAGTTGTGAATCTTTTATCCTTTGAGTGGTCCTCTCTTAGAGACAGTAGGAACAATGTCCCCTAAGATTAAGACCTCGCATGAACTAAGTAAAATCCCTTCGAACATCCCTCTTTCTTATTGTGTGCATTTTTCTTTGTACCTTATTAAAGTCATGGAGGTATGGCTTTGATATGGTTCCTCGGGGCTCACCTAGTTAGCAACTAGTTGCACTAGTGCTTATGAGTGTGCATCTTTGTACCTTATTAAATTCATGGAGGTATGGCTTTGATATGGTTTCTTAGGGCTCACCTGGTGAACAACTAGCTTCACTAGCCCCTGTGAGCATGCATTTTCTTTTTGTAACTTATGAAAGTCATGGAGGTATGGCTTTGATATGGTCCCCTGGGGCTCACCTAGTGAACAAATAGCTTCACTAGCCCTTGTGAGAAAGCATTTTTGTCCCTATCATAGTCATGGGGTTATGATGTTGATACGGACTTCCTAAGGCTCACCTAGTGGACAACTAGCTTCACTAGCCCTTGTGAGCATGTGTTTTGTTTGCATAGTGGAAAATGTGTTCCACTTGTAAACCTTTTTGGACAAACAACCTAGAATCGGTCCACAACATGTTGGATGGCCAGTCGAAGCTTCATTCATTGCATTTTTATTTTTCCTTTTTCCTTTTTCTTGTCTTTGATGGTGTATGTTTGAGATCTCGTCATGGCTTCGTATATCATTCACAAGTGTATTCCTTTGTTCCTATGTTAGTTTTCCATAGGATCTTGATCTTGGGGGCTTGGTCACCCTCTTGGCTATTGTTGTCCTATCTTACTAGCATTTGTACATTGGAACCCCTCTTGATTGTGTGGTTGGCTACTTTAGTGTGAGTTTGAAGTAAGTTCATCCTCTCACTAAAGTGGGGGCTAAATGTAGTGTAGGAAAATGCTTACCCTTGCATTCTCACACTTGTTTGGGCCCACCTTATTTTATTTATCCTTATTTATGCCTTAATTGGTCCTATTTTGCATCTACAAGCCTTATGAATTACATCTTTTTCTGGCTAATCGTGACAAACATCAAAGGGTAAATGATAATTTAATGATTTTGTTTGAGTGTCCTTGATTTTTGGGTCGAAACTAAGACATCACCTAGGGAATCTTTGTCCCCCAAAGGTCTTGGGACCCTGATTTCAAAAGCACCTTAAATGGGCCCCTTTTTGGAGTATGTGCCCCAAGTTTTTAGCCTTGGGACTAAGACGCCACCTAGTGCGTCTTAGTCCCCCTTAAGCTTTTTTTGAGATTTAGTTTCAAAATTTGGCGGGATTTAGCCTCCTTTAATTAATGAATTCATATGCCGGCTTGTTGTGGTGTAATTTTGAGATATTAAGCATTAATAGGTATAAATACAAGGTTCTTTCACTCATTTTTCATATCTAAGAATCTAACAAGCAATCTAAGCATACAAGCATTCAAGCATTCAAGAGCAATTCATCAAGCATTTAGAGCCATCATCAAGATTCAAGTATCATATCAAGGAGATTGTTGCATCATGTGTGTTTTTGAGCCAACATTTGTGATGTAGGGTTTTGATTCAAGCAAGTAATTCAAGTCAAGATCTATCAAGCATTCATTTGATTCAAGATCTACATCCAAGCTAGCCACCTCACACAAGTTTGTAGACTTGATATCAAGGGTTTGGTGAGTTGTAACATTGCATGTTGTTCATTCATCATTTCCCTCCATTTCATTTTAAGGTTTAATTAACAACAAGGGGTTTGACCAAGGCAAATCCCCATTTACTAACAATCAACAAGTTTTTCCTCTCTTATGTGTTTGTAATTGCAGATTTAGGTTGAACACTTGAAGATCAATTGAAGTGAAAATTTGTAAAGTTGCAAAGTTGCACTGCAAAGTTGTCATCTTCACGAAAACTCACCTATAAGCCAAATCCTAAAGTTTTAGAACCTGAGATTAGAGAAGAAGGAAGTGTAGACCTTGAGCCTCAGGACCACATTCAGAGATTTCAGAAATTCCAAACGGGACTAAATTGCCAACTAGGGCGTCTTAGTCCTCTTGAAGGTATTTTGTAGAGATTCTTTCAGATCCAGTTTTGGCATTCGAAGATTCCACATTTTCCCTGAAAAAAAGCACCAGGACTAAGTCAACAGTAAGGGCGTCTTAGTCCTCCATAACACATTTTGACAACATTTTTGCATTTCCAAAATCCTCATCACTTTTCCAGAACTCCCAGGTACACATACACTAACTTGTTGTTGCATAATTTCATCATTTGCATCCTTCATTTAGCTTGCATTACTAGGTTTTGTGATTTGAATGCTTATTTTTCTTTTCCAAGCTTTTGTTTGGTGGTGAACCCCAAAGCTTAAAGAACCGCCCTCCTAGGTCTTCCTTGTTGGGAATTGACTCACCTTTGAGGTTGATAGTCAATCCAATTAGGATTCTTAGGACCTTATTGAATGTCAATAGGAGAAGAGTGGTGTTTTATGACCTAGGTTATAAATCACCCATTCTCCCACTGTTCATGCATATTAAAAGAAACAAGGATATGATGATCAAGTGTTATAAAAAAGGATTAATGAACTAGCATGCCTTCTTAGAAGCACACTACCCAATTTCCTTCAACAATGTCTACTATTTTATCTTCTTCTTCTGTACCATCATCATTTATAGTCAAAGACAACTAGAATGGCTAATGGGATGGATAAGATGAAAGTTAAAGTACTTCATTCTTCTATAATTCCTAAGTTAGGGAGATTTATTCTTTATTCTAGAGCTTCACATCATATGGACTCAACACAAGGTATGTTATCTTCATTTGATCCTTGTACTTTATCACACATTTTGATGGGAAACAAGATATATGTGTGTTTGTGTGAAAGGGTCTATTAACATGAGAGAAGGAACATTCCATGATCTACTTTGTGTTCCATCCTTCTTATATTGATATGTTCCTTGAAGCTTATGAAGTTGATCTAAGTTCAATATAAGATGAATTTAATTTGGTAAACATGCACCAAGCATATAGGTGCCTTGATTTAATTGATGATATGAGAAAGGATATGATTGTAAAATCTATATCCTCAAGAATAGAAGTTGATGGTGAAAAAGTTGTCGATGAAAATGATTGTATGGATGTTTGCAAGTAGGTAGAAGAATATTTTGGTGCACTATGTGATAACAATATAGATGAAAATAAGAACGTATGCACCTACCTTCAGTTGGATCAATCATCTATGGGTTATTGCAATGAATAAATCGATGATGGCATCTAGTATGTGAATCAGAGAAATAACCCCAGTGTTTGTTGTAGTAGTATAGACTATGAAGAAGATGTGTTTGAAAATGAATCAACTCTCATAGTTGATTATACAATATATGCACATGCTAGTGATATAAATGGTGAACAAGGAGATATATTCTTGTTTAATATCTTACCTTCTCTTGTCCCTTTTTTTTTCTGATTTTGAAGTCATTATTGATTGTTTGCATGAGGATAACATAGGTGCAACTGCATATAAAAATAAAAATGCAGGGATAAGTGTTTTTCCAACTCATGATATACATTGTAAATAGTTTTCACTTGAATATTGTGAGGTGGGTGATCATATAGGGACTTATGAGAGCCTCTTTGTTTGGTGTGCAGCATGTAGTATTCATCATACATAGTGCACTTCAAAAGGGTCATATAAAAGTGATATTACAAAGCTGAATGTGGAAGGAGAAGTGTTTCATAGGTATGATTGTAACATATGTGTAACAATATATTTCCAAGAGAAGTTTGAAACATTGAGACAATTTGAATACAACTCTTTGCATGAAGTGTCCCATGGTTCTATTTGTTGTGCTAATGAAGTTTTCATCAACATAGATAATTGTGAGGTATGTTGGCTACCTGTTGTCCCAGAGGTGAGTAAAATTGAGCACGAGGCTTTTCTTCATGATGAAGGTGCAACTTCCAATGTTGGGGGTGATGGGGTGCCTAAGCTTGGATATTCAACTTGGGCCCAACATATAGTTCACAATGGTGTTTAGTAGCAACACATATTTCAAAAAGAAGATCAACATGTTTCTCAGCTTGATAGTATGCCAAAGCTTCAATTTTTTAGTTTGAATTGTTAAAGGATGAGTTTTTAGTCTCTGTAGGTCAACAAGATGAAGTGCCATATTTTTGTTTGCATTGTGAATTGGAGGCATTTTATTTTTACCTTAATTCACGCTAAGAGGTCGATATGTATGAAAATACCAAAAAATATTTTGGTATTGAACTAAGTTTTCAAAATTTCCCCTAGGTACTAAGGAAATAAATGATGAGATGCAAGGTGTTGTAGTGCCATATTTTTGTGGTTGTCATATAATGGCAAGGTAAATGGTGGGCCATGTCTTCACTTTTTTAAAGGCAATTAGAAGGTTATGCTTGAAGGAAGGAGGTTGATTTTGTTGTAGCTGGATGATAATAACAACTATGGGTGGAGGGAAATCAATTCCTTTAATAGGATAGTGCTTGAAAAAAGCAAGTAACTTTATCCATCCTCTGCAAGGATGGCTTGCATTATGTTAAAATTTTGTTTCACAATCATTCTTTCATAGTATAAGTGTTGTCATGATTATTAGCTATGAGTTTCATCATGTACATAATTTTTTTGTCCCTCGTGAGTTAGTCTCATTCCTTTTCTTCCCTATTTTCAGTATGCCCATAAATTCTAGATTCTCATTGTGCCTACAAGAGACACACATCCCCAACTAGAGCCAATTTTGGAACATCATTTTGCATGTCTAATTTTTCCTTGTTGTGCTCCATAAGTTGTGAATTTTACCTTTTCCATCCCTTATTAATAATCGATTTGAGAATTTCATGAGGGTCATCATGTCAAATGTGCTTATGGTTTTCCCTTCCTTATCCTTAGTCAGTTGCCTAAATTGAAAATCCTAAATTTGGCTAAGTATGAGGGTATTTTGAGTCTTCCATATTGTGAGTGTCCAAGTAGGTATCTTCAATTCAAATTTGGATCTAAAATTGGGATAAAAACCACTAAGTTATGTTATTGTAGATTTTTTGAGGTCTATAGGATCTTGTAGAAGTTTTGGGGTGAACAAGACATATCTTGATGGATGCCAAAGTCCCGCCAATTGGTGTTTTTGTTAGGAAAATGTGTCTCAACCTTTGATAATTCTTAACATGTTTATTTATTGATTTTCCTATTTAATTATTTATGTGCAACTGATGATGTCACTATGTGAGGGTCGAATTAAAGAGGCATCTGACTTACATGGCAAGTGGCATGGTTGGCATGTGGGCTCTATTTGTTGAAGATAACTCAAGATATAGTTAGAAATGGAAAGTTTCTATGGGAGGCGTGAATTTAGCATGTGCATGTGCTTTGCATGTTGAGTTTTGTATATGCATGTACATGTGCTTTGCATGTTGAGTTTTGCATATGCATATGCATGTGCTTTACATGTTGAGTTTTGCATATGCATGTGTTTTGCATGTGCATGTGCTTTGTATGTTGAGTTTTGCATGTGCATGTGCTTTGCGTTTTGTAACTATAAATACAAGTTGTATTTTTTAGTTGTGAATGAGATTATTTTACAAGTACCGTTATGCTACATGAATTATTCTAGAATTATAACAACACTCGTGACTCCTAAAAGAGCTTGGCTCTAAGATTGTATCGTAACTATTTTTTTACAATGAATACATTGGGTTGTGCTTTTGAAGTGTGGGATTTTTCTCTCTAAAGGATTTTCCCCACACAAATTTTGTGTTAACTTGTGTTGTGTGTGTTTCATGTATCTATAGTGATTTTGTTATTACTCTATTCTATGTAATTTGTGCATCTCTATATTGTAATTGTTGAAGTTTGATAAAAACAAATTGTACTCTCTCTCCTCTTTATATTGGTGTAGGATGTGTTTTTGTGCACCTTTATTCCTTTCAATTTTGAGGAAATCCAAGGGTCTCCAAGACCTTGCAAGAATTTTTGAGGTATCTGGATATATGCACATCTAGGTTGAATTCTCGCATATCCAAATGGAGGTGTCTGCAATGTGCTCATCGAGAAAGAATGAAGGAAAAGCGACACTAGAAGAAGTTTTGTGAAGACAAAAGACAAAGTGATTGTAAACAAATTGTGGATGTTGAGATATAACCTTATCTTGACTAGATTTTTCTTTTCAACCAAAACGATGAAAAATTCTTGCATTTGAATGGGGCTTAAATTTCCACAAAAGATTATTTTGACATCCAAATGGAGCTTAATCACAAATGGTGAGAACAACTAGAGAAAAAAGTTGTGCACATCTTTTCCACTTGCCCCACCTACTAGTAGTGATGGCACCAAGTCACCCAACTACTTGAAGTAATTTTAGATATCTTCCTTCAATCTTAGATATTCATTTGGGGTGGAAGAAAACTTGAACCATGCATTTTGAATACATGAACCATGCAAAAATTAGGGTTTACGATTAGGTACTATTATAGGCATGGTTTGGTCATTTTGAAGAGAGGTTGGTCATTGTGTGGTCTCCAAATGCCAAGAAAGCTGCAGGGTATCCATTAATGCCAAGTCTAGTTCATTGAGGGATTACAATCTTGCAAAATAAAAGATGACTAGTATTGTAATGGGATTTTGTTGTAGAATCTCTCCATGGTATTAAGTATGTATTTAAGAAGATTTCTTAGTCGGAATTAGGGATTTTCATTTGCCACATTTAATGGCATGAATGTAATATTGAGTTATATTAATGTAACAAGATTTTAAAAATATCGAAAGGCTTGTAATGATCTTTCTCACCTTATGTATAGATATATGTCATACCTTTGCTTGAGTAGTAGTGTTAACTTCACATAAATTGATAGAAAATTATCATTCATTTGTCATGCCCCAAACCTAAGCACCAAATAACAATCATAAATATGCAACAATGATTAATTCAAGAGAAAATGATATTAATATTCATCAAATATAACGATTGTATTTTAAAGGTAAAATTAAAGTGATTATGATTAATAAAATGCAACAATTTAAATCACAAGTCTATCATAAAGGCAACAATTGGAATGTAGCAATTAAGCTTATAAAGATAATATTTAAAGTAAACCAAGACAATTGTAAAGATTGTTAGTTTTGTGATTAGACATGAAAGAAATCAAAAAATGATTAATAAAATGCAACAATTTAAATCACAAGTCTATCATAAAGGCAACAATTGGAATGTAGCAATTAAGCTTATAAAGATAATATTTAAAGTAAACCAAAACAATTGTAAAGATTGTTAGTTTTGTGATTAGACATGAAAGAAATAAAAAAATGCAACACATAAGACAATGAACACCATAGATACCCTGGGAAAACCCTCCAACTCGAGGGAGAAAAACCTAGCAAATATATCACTTATATATTGCAAAAATAAGAGCAGAAATCTACTTACAACTCAGGTCCAACACAAGGCCGAATTTGATACAATGAATAATAGCACCTCTCCTAGATGCGAAGATACAAAAAGAATATATTTCTCCTTGATAAATATTCGCTGCAACACTATGATGATCTGCTTCTCAAGATGATGATCTGTTGCTCAATAATGGTCCGCTGCTCAAGATAATGACCTGCTGCCCAAGTGCGAACTTCTTCAAGGAGTGCGAATATAAAAAATAACTTGATGATCAAATGGGAGATCATCACCTTGTATTTATACAAAATAAGGTGACTCTTCAAGAAAGTCAGCCTCATATCAATATTAAATAAATATTATTTCTTTAATGAAGTCGACCCATTTAATTATTCTCAATAATTAAATATTATAAGTGAAGCATCTCTTCACCGCAATAAATGAATAAAATAAATAGTTTATAGGCTATATGAATTTTATGTCTTGACTCAAGGCTGGAAGGATGAGCCCGAAGCAACTATAACATCAACACTCCCTCTCAGCTAGGGAGGAAAACTTCCAGCTGTACAAGACACACCACCTCATCGTGATGTCAACCACCATGGCTACTCCCATATGTGGAAAAGAAACATATCACCTCATCATGATATCAACCATCATGGCTACTCCCATGTATGATACATGTGTACAAGTGCCCATCACTCAACGTGATGTCATCACCTCATCATGACGTTCACCATGGCTACTCCCAGAGGGTGAAAAGCACAAGTACAAGAAAATAATCACAAACTCCACCATGGCTACTCCCAGAGGGTGGAAACAAGGGATTTCACCTCAAACTTCTCCATCACGGAGAAAGATGCATTAACAAGGGCTTGCACCTCAAATATCTCTCACAAAGAGAAATGCATTAAAGAAAATCGCAGAAGATCACTGATACTGAGACTCCCTCTCAGGTAGGGCTTCATTCTCCACAATACCAAGATTTTCTTGAAAGTACACAACTTTACTCTTGGTGAGAATATCTGCCATCTGCTCATCGGTGCTGATGTACTTCAACCGGACCGCTTTCCTCAATACCATATCTCTGATATAGTGGTATTTGATCTCAAATGTTTAGTTATGTCATGAAACACTGGATTGACAAAAAGCTTCACACAACTTTGATTATTACAATGGACAACAATTGGCTCCAATGATTTTCCTAACAATCCTGGAAGGAGCTTCCAAAGCCACACTACTTCTTGAGCTGCCACACAAGCTGCAATATACTCTGCCTCTGTGGTGCTTAGTGCTAGTGAAGATTGCTTCCTACTACACCAGGAAATCATCGTAGACCCCCAGTTGAAACAACATCCAGAGGTGCTTTTCTGATCAGCAACACACCCTGCCCAATCAGAATCAGTATAACCATGCAACTTTAATTCCACACTAGAAGAATGTCTCAATCCATACCCAACTGTGCCACATGAGTATCTCAGGATATGCATTGCTGCAACTAGGTGTATTTTCCTTGGTTCACACATGAACTGACTAGGTGCACTCACTGCATAGCAAATATATGGTCTAGTATTGACTAGATAAATCAATGATCCAATCAACTGCCTGTACATAGTAGGATCCACCAAATTTGAATTAGTTGTAGCCTCTAAAAATTGGTTTCCATAGGTGTAGATATGGATTTGCAATCCATCATACCAAATCTCTTAAAGATGTCTATTGTATACTTCCCTTGACTCAGAATGATCTCATTAGGCCTCTGCCAAACTTCTAAACCAAGGAAATAATGCATGTATCCAAGATTCTTTATTTCAAATTCAGAAGCTAACTCCTTCTTGCTTTTGATAATGAGGTGATCTTCTCTAGTAATAAATAAATCACCAACATAAAGAACCAAGATTAACTAGATCACCGTCTTCTTTAGGTTCAGTAGGATCCCTCTAAATCTTCAAGTATTGCATCAACCTTTTAACCTTTTCGTCCAAGATTATCTGCAACGCTTTCCTTAGAGAAATGGTTTCCAACGCACACCTCTATAGAGATTTAGGGTTGTCCTCTTCGACCTCATCCCAGATCACTCTATTCTAAATAGGTTTGTGGAGCTACCAATATTAAATCCAGGTTGATTGTCTTGAGAAATTATGATCTCAACTGGTGAAGAGGATCTTCAAGGATTTAGCATCAGGCCTTGCAACATTGCAACCTTCACTTCTTCTCTGTGAGTCACAGAACTCCCTCTGAAGGTTAATTTCTCCTCTTCAAAAAGACTGATCACAATGCCAACCTAAATAGGTTCTTCCTTTTAGAGAGATGTCTTCAGCCACCAACTCAGTCCCATGGCTCCAAGCTGTGTCTTCATGCTTCAGGCGACAAGATGCATCAAACTCTTCTTCTCTGGAAAGCAATCTCTTACGCTTCTTGGTCCATCCTGAAGACATTAAGGAGAGATTACTAATAGTTCATATAACTCAACTATTCTAAAGAGAAATACCAATGCTTGAAGCATACATGATTTACTATCTCAATGTTATAGCATGAATTAATAACTACATAAGAAATTCATGAACATTATTCAACCATGAAATACTTATCTCATCAGAATCTCCTTAAAAAATCTCAGATAATTAATTCATCATTCATTTGCTTCTCGATCCAACCTGCATTTTAAAGGATTAATAATAATAATAATAGTTTATATATAAGAATCAAACTATAAGTGAAATATGTAGCAAATATCAAAAGATCAAAAATAAAGAAGTAATAGAACTTACCTTTATTGATTGTGATATATCTTTCTTCCATCTTTTACTCCTCTTGAAAGAGCTAATTCAACACAACAAGAGATAATTTTCTCAACTTAGATTTCTCAGACACATTATGCAGCCAACATATTTAACATAGAACCAAGTCCCTCAAGGCATCATCACAGTCTATGCACATAGAGAATGGTATCGATTTGACCATCACAACGAAATTGCAGTTCTCTTATCATCTTTGAGTCACACTCAAAAAAATTTCACAACTAGCATGAACATCTCACAATGAATGAAAGGTGACTCCAAAGGATCTCATCCCAGAGATCACTATTCAAGAGGAGGCATGATCTTTACTACACACACAATTTAAATAAGTGACATCGAATCTGCACAACTCAGTAGACTAAATTTTACCCCCAATTTTTTTAAAAATAAACAATAATAAAATACTTATCTTTTGATGTCGGTACACCATTGAGTTAGATCTATAGCTGAGTCTCATCTCCACCACCTTCACTCAATGTTGCCATCAATTTTACCCTCATCCTGATTTCATATCAACTGATAATGAAGACTCAACCACAATCTTGATGACTAGTATTAGGCAAGCTTGGTGAATGTATACACATGAAGCTCTTGCAAAATCATACTAGGCCATATCAACCTCATGTCAAAATAGTAATGCATTACTTGAGGACAAAACTTCACATGCATCTTCAACAAAAGGTCTTTCCAACCCACGATTATTACTAGTGCCTCACTTTACTCTGAGATGCTACTTCTAATTAGCAATGAAGGTCTGGGCTAATATAATTCCAATCACGATGTCTCATGAATCTCCATATCTAAGCTTGGACAAAAGTCGATATGATTTTTATAGAGCTTTTGAATATGCGATTCCTCAAACTCCACCTTATATGACAATTTGACCTTTCGTGCCTCCCATCTAACTTTGATTTGAAATGGAAACCTTATGTGACCTCCAACATTTAATCAAAGTGATTACCAATATTAGGAGCGATTACTATATGGTTTGCATTTGAATCTGCTAGAATTGCTTGGACAAATTTGATTAGATCTAAAACCGCTCTAATACCATGTTAGTTTTGTGATTAGACATGAAAGCAATCAGAAAATGCAACACATAAGACAATGAACACCACAAATACCCTAAGAAAACCCTCCAACTTGAGGGTGAAAAACCTAGCAAATATATCGCTTATATATTGCAAAAATAAGAGTAGAAATCTGCTTACAACTCAAGCCCAACACAAGGCCGAATTTGATACAATGAATAATAGCACCTCTCCTAGATGCGAAGATACAAAAAGAATATATTTCTCCTTGAAATATATTCGCTGCAACAATATGATGATCTGCTGCTCAAGATGATGATCTGCTTCTCAATAATGGTTTGCTGCTCAAGATAATGACCTGCTGCCCAAGTGCAAACTTCTTCAAGGAGTGCGATTATGAAAAATAACTTGATGATCAAATGGGAGATCATCACCTTGTATTTATACAAAATAAGGTGACTCTTCAAGAAGGTCAGCTTCATATCAATATCAAATAAATATTATTTCTTTAATGAAGTCGTCCCATTTAATTATTCTCAATAATTAAATATTATACGTGAAGCACCTCTTCACTGCAATAAATGAATAAAATAAATAGCCGATAGGCTATATGCAATTTTATGTCTTGACTTGAGGCTGGAAGGATGAGCTTGAAGCTGCTATAACATCAACAAAGATACCATAATCAACAATTAGTTTAAGGGAAACGATCTCCCTCAAAACAAAATCAATGATAATATTAAGGGATAATATTAATAAATATTAATTATCCCTTAAGCGATTAGGAGATAATATTAGTTATGATTATTAACAAATGGACATGCCTCTTGGACGAATGCATACTATGAAGTGGGTGTCTCTCAGCCTTTCGTAGATATAAGAAGTGAATTCAATAGCAATCAACATCGAATCATCTTCAGAAGCACATGAACAAATTTAAAAACAACAAAAGGCAATAAAAGCAAATTTAAGCTAATCATCTACACTCAGTAGATAAGAGAAAAATCAACAATAAATATACTCGCATCTTAGAATATAGCAGATTATATTTTTGCAAGCATTGTGGTATGCACTATAATATGTTTATTAATATCTACAAAATTGGATATATATTGTTGTGTCTGTAATTCCCACCAAGCAACCATGGGAGAAGTAAGGATAAGTGCGAGTAGGGTGAGTAGATACTAGTTTGCTTTCTAAGTAGACCACCTCATGTGGATGACCGGGGGTCTACCACTTGGGGCCAAGGGGGTGAGTGACCACCCTTGGGCTTAGGAAGAGGAATCTACAGGCCTCCTATTGTAGCTTTTCCCAATCTCTACATGGATGGGTTATTGGGAAGGATTTAAGGAGTCTCAATCATAAGAGGGATGGATAAGGCAACATGAATAGGGAATGTAGATACAAGTTTACCCACCAAGTAGACCACTCCATGTGGATGACCAAGGGTCTACCACTTGGGGCCAAGAGGGATGGTATATCGGCTCTTGGGCTTAGCTGGGATAGCTTCAGACAGACTTATCATATTTCTTATCCAATTTCTATTATGATTAAATTCCCACTAGAGGTGTAGTTTAATAGTTATGTATGTACATGGTTCAAATATTTATATATGTTTGATCATATGAATTATATTCTAATATTATCTAGCATGATTACAGGACCTAAACCAAGGTTTATCTTTCTTCAAGCATTTGACTGGTAAGTTAAAACCCTAACTATATGAAACTTGTGATTCTAGGGAAATCCCAAAATGGGACATTACAATTGGTATCAGAGCATCGTTCCTACCAGCCTAAGGGACAAAATATAGTGTATGCAACATAGCCAAAGAGCTCAAAGGGCACTTGAGAGAGAAAAAAAAGAAAATTGCAACCGAAAACAACTCTACTCAAAACAAACAAAATAAGTGATGAACTTGGGGCCTTCATGGAAACAATGAATAGATAACCCAAGATTCAAGAACTCCTCCAAGCCTTACAAAACATGAGTAATACAATCAATACCCTTAGACCCCACTCTACAAATGAGAGAGACGTAAACTCTAACCATTTAGAAAGTAATAACATATCCTCTGCCCCTAGGATCCTGAGACCATTCCTACCTAGGGAAGAAACACTAATGGAGGAAGAGGGAAATAAACCACCCCCTAATAGCACCGAGGAAATTTCCATAGCTTACATAAGTTTAGACCCAGAGATTAGGAGGAATATCTCATTCAAGGAATTTTGTGAAGCTAAGAAGCATGAGTCACCAAAAAAGACAAGATGCAACCTAGTAAAGATGTGAGACAAAAAGTGAATAAATTAACTCTTCCCAACTTTGATGGATCGGGGATAATCACAACACATGCCTGGATGCAAAATTTAAACATCTATTTAAACCATAGCCCCATGACAAAAGAAGATGTCTAGTTTTTCATCTTGTATTTAGAGGGATTGGCCCATGAATGGTGGCATCATGGTATCCTCACCCAAGGACACCATAAATTAACCTCCTACGATGAATTTGCACATAAACTCATAAAAATATTTGATAGGAAACATCCAAAAAAATACTTAAAGGAATTAACACAACTAAGGTGACAAGGATCTATAGAAGATTACATAGCCGAATTCCAAATAATTTTAGTAAGAGTATGAAGAGTTACCAAATATTGACTCACCTACCTATTTGTCGAAGGATTAAAATATTCAATCCTAGGGTTGGTAAGCGCCCTTGATCCCACCTCTCTTGAGGATGCCATTGATAAGGCTCTAAAAATTGAAGACACGTCCACAAAGGACAAGACATCAAACACACACATCAAACCTCCTTATAAGAAAAATGAGCATAAAGAAGAACTTTGAAAGAGAAAATTATGTTTTAAGTGCAAATGGAAATGGGGACCTCAACATGTTTGTAAACAAGGAAACCTTAAAGAGGAACCAGGGGACCTAAGAAAGAAGAAATTTTGCTTCAAATGTAAGGAAAAATGGGGGCCAAGACACATAGGTGGGAAAAGAAGCCAAGCTCATAAAGCAAGGGAGGAAAGACACAAAAATCCAAAGAATAAAATAAGGTATGATGAAGGGAACAAAGAGTATGGAACCTTGGCTTCCATCTTCAAGGCATCAAGACATCATCCTTTTAGAATTTGGGGTGTTATTAAGGAGTGAAAATTAACAACCCTTGTGGATAGTGGGGCAATCCACAACTTTGTTGATGAAAATTTAGCTAAAAAAACAAAAATAGAAAGGGAAGATTTTAAGGGATTGAATGTCACCTTAGCTAATGGATCTACCACCCCTTGCACAAAAAAGGTTTCACAATTAAGTATCACATTAGGGAAGCATTTAATTAGAGAACATTTCTATATTGTAAACATGGGGGTATTGATGTTATTTTAGGTGTCCCATGGTTGCACTCATTGGGACAATTCTTCATGGATTTTCCAAAATTGGAATTAAGTTTTTAGCATAATGGACAGGAATTCCTCTTACGAGCATTATCAAATGGGTCCCCAAGGGTAATACCATCCAAAAGGATGGAGAAAACCTTTAAGCATGGACAAGTGGAATGGGTTTCCTAATGTTTAATCCTAAACAAGTCTTCGATTAAAGGAAAATCAATTCATGCTGACATACAACCACTATTGAACAAACATAAGAAGGTCTTTAGTAACATTCCTTTGGGACTTCCACCAAAGAGAGGTTTTGAGCACTCCATTGAGCTAGAGGAAGGGGCAAAACCTATTTTTACCACTCCCTATCGCCATCCTCAAAAATAAAAAGAAGAAATTTTAAAATCCATAAAAGAGTTGTTAGAAATGGGGCATATCTAGCCTAGCTCTAGCCCTTTTTCCTCTTCAGTTGTACTTAAAAAAAACAAAGATCGAACTATGAGAATGTGCATTGATTACAGGGCACTTAACAAAAAGACAATAAAAAATTGATACCCCATCCCAAGGGTCGATGGACTAATTAATGAGCTTCATGGGGCAAAATACTTCTCAAAAATTGACCTATGATCAAGGTACCACCATATTAGACTAAGGAAAGAAGATATACCCAAAACAACCTTTAGGTTCCATTATGATCATTTTTAATTTTCTTGTCCTACCCTCTGGGCTAACAAATGCTCTTGCCACTTTCCAATGACGTATGAACCATATCTTCAAGGGGCAGCTAAGGAAATTCCTATTGGTCTTCTTTGACAATATCCTAAATTATAGTAAAACTTGGGAGGACACCTAAGATATATAGATGAAGTGTTGGGAATACTTGAGCAACATTCACTATTTGTCAAACTATCCAAGTGTGAGTTCAGGGAGGAAGAAATTGTGTACCCAGGGCACAAAATCAATGCTCAAGGAGTAAGTGTAGATGAAGAGAAGATTGAGGCCATAAGGAGTTGGCCAAAACCTAGAACCTTAACACACCTCAGGGGTTTCTTGGGACTTTGCAGTTATTATCGGAGATTTATCAAGGAATTCTCAAAATTGACCGCTCCCCTAACCAATTTGACAAAGAAAGGAGCATTTACTTGGAATGAGGAAGCACAAGCAACCTTTGAAAGATCCAAAGAGGTAATGAATTCCTGTCTCATTCTGGAAATACCCAAATTTTCTTCACCTTTTGAGTTATATTGTGATGCTTTAGAGAAAGGCATTGGGGTAATATTGATGCAAAACAAGCACCCCATAGCCTTCGAGAGTAGAAAACTCAAAGAAATAGAGAAAACATATTTCGTCTACGACAAAGAAATGCTAGCAATCATGCATGCCCTAGAAAAATTTAGACAATATCTAA
>CM021107.1:38181703-38224261 GCA_007115665.2 Sequoiadendron giganteum
TTGGTACATGTCTTACCTTTGTTAATGTCCTCACGATACAATCAAACATTTTAATCTTAATACTCCCAATCCCAACAGTCTTACAAGAAACATTATTTCTTATAAGAACAACACCGCCATCAATAGCTTGGTAAGAAGGAAACTGATTCTTATGTGGACACAAGTGATTAGAAGCAACAAAATCCAAACAGATAAAACTTCATCAACCGTACTTGAAATTGTCTCAACCAAATTTGCTTCCTTTTTAGAGTCATCATTGTCTTATTTCCTCTTCCAACAATCTTTCTTGAGATGCTTTGATTTATTGCAATACCAACATTTTCCCTTACCCTTTTTGCCTTTTGACTTAGATCTAGATGTACCTCTCGAATCTTCCCTTTTTTTTGTGGATCGACCCCTAACCACCATTGCTTCTTATGTGGAGGTTTCTATGTTAGATTTCCACCTCTTCAGATAACAAAGCTCCCACAACAAAATCAAATTCAAGGGTGTCAGTTGTGCTAAAGCTAATAGAAGTGATTAAGTGATTCCAGGATACGAGCAATGAACACAATAACGTAATTGCCTTGTCTTCATCTTCGAATTTTACACCCATACTAGCTAATTGACATATAAGAGTATTGAAAATATTTAAAAGATCAGCATTTGTATATCTCCTTTCATTCGCAAAATATATAGCTGCCTCTTCAAGTAGATCCAATTTGTCAAGGATTTTGTCATATAAAGACTCCATTTTACTCTGTAAGCCTGCAGTTGTTTCCTCTTCAACAATATTAAAAAGAGCATCTTTTCCTAAACACAACCGAATTGTGCTAAGAAGTTTTTTATCAAGATCCTCCCAAACTTCATCAGTCATATTTGCAGATTTCTTTGACTTTTCAACCAACGCTTTGTGCAATCCTTGTTGCACTAACAAATCACACATCTTGAGCTTCCATAGCTCAAAATTATTCTTCCCATTGAATTTCTCCACCTCGAACCTTGCATTCGAAACCTTTGCCATTTGATGCTACAAAACAAACACCAAATCCTAACACAGATGCTGCAAAATTCTTCAGGAGGAATCACAGCAAACATAGAATAGTTTCTGCATATATTTATCTGCAGCTTGAACCAGACTTACCAATAAAATAGCCCATATCTCTATCCGCTGATCTAATTGCCCACTGCTGGAATCACAATGAATTAACAATAGCCTTTTGTTTTTTATATTATCTGCTGCTAGAAACAGGCATAGCCTCCCATGTTCCTATGTGAACCATTTGCTTTAGGGTTTCTAACTGGTAATGCAACTATTTATACTTTTATAACTATTACTTTCTCTACATATTATGATGCCCTTTATTAACATTTTAGCTCTATATATATTATCATATATGTTTTACTTTAGCTTTATATGTAGCCATATATAATTTATATATATCATAACATTTTAGTTTTATATATAGATATCTTAAGTACATTAGTATGTTGTAATTTTATGGTAGTTTTGTTAGCATATCCTTTAGGCTGCAAATATGTATGTATTTATGAACTTTATATATTTTTATACAGATGCACCCCGGCCCCAAAAAAATTGCCGTCCTGGCATACAGAACCCATGTACCCGTACCCATAAACCCAATTCCCATTCAGCAACTTAGGATTATTTAAAAGCATGAATGATTCCTCTCTCTATTCTCATAATGTAAGCATTGTTATTTTTTAGTTGAAAATGCATAATATTTGCAGGTTTGGATGCATATTACAGGCTTATCTGTGTCAGTGGAAGAAGCGGTGTAGGCTCTATATCACAGCGGGAAGCTTATATTATAAGAGTGCTTGCTCTTTATTTACAGAACTAAGAAAAGTTGTTAAGCCTTCTCACAAGCTGTCTATAAAATATTCAAACCTTTTTAGCATAAGTGTATCAGCCTAACATTCTAGTTAATGTTAAACTTTAAAGGTAAGCAGACAAGTTTTCATTAGTTTTAATGATAGTGTCCTGGAAAACATGAAAACCTTTTAAACTCACGGCATCAGACTGTCATTATTGGTTAGATTAAAATTAAACTTAAACTTTCACATAAACCCAGATCACTATACTGTTATTTTAGGTGAAGTTCATCATGTGTAAAATTATAAACCATTCAATACTTAATAGTCAAGACTCAAAATAAAAGATTATGCATTATTAATTTATTATTTGAAGAAACAACCAATACTGTTCATGTTTAGCATATGCATCCTAAAAAACATACAGACCTTTATAAAACAGAAAAAAAAAATCATCAAAAGCAAAGTTAAACTTGCAAATAACGAAGCCCTAAACATCAAAAGCAACAGAAATAATACAAAAAATTTATGCAAGATAATTCAAGTGCGTTGCTTAAAACAGATTTGTTTTAAATTTACAACAAGAAGTTACCATAAGTGCAAAGGTTCTGGAAACGACTTCTCATTTAAATCCTAAAAACGCATATCAAACCCCTGTTTTAGGTATAAGTTGGCAGAGCTTTTATGGATAAACTGTGTTGAAGCTTTTGTCCAACATTCCTAGTGTACCTCAATCTTCAGGGAACTGAAGCAGATAACTGTTATTTGTAGTTAGACTAAACTTATTCGAGTATTTGAATGGGGAATGTCCCTGAATGCAAATTCTCAAGACTGGCACACAAATTAAGATCAACGAGAGTTTAAAGATTAATGACAAAAATTAAGTAAAAGCATACTCACAAGTAATTCACAAAGCAAACAATGTTCTTAGTATTTCATCAAAGAAGCCTGATAAGCATGAAAATCTGCGAACCTGGACCATCATATTGTCATTCTCTGTAAAATGTATGCTAGGCATACAAATAACAGAGTTCTAACCCTGAAAAGTTATAAAATGTAGAGAACTATTAGATAAGTTAATACTGCCCTTAGTATTTCACATTAACAACCTGGAATATGTGAAAACCTGTTAAATTCAGAGCACCATACTCTTACCTTAGGCCAATTTAAAGTTCAATCGTTAATGTATAAAATAAGCTTTAGTTCGTTAATTGATAGCCTAAATAAAAAAGATTGTGCGCTGTTAATTCACAGAAAAAGAAATGTCGTTCAGATATTAAGAAAAACTATGTACCTTTTTAAACCAGAACATGAGGCAGTTATTTTAGGTTATATTCGAAGTTAAGCTTGTCAACGACAGAGCCCTGAAAATAAAAAGCTATAAAAAGAACTCTAAAATCATAGACAGTTCTCTACAAAATATCTTAAAAACAGAAAAACGCCGCTGACTGTACAGAACAGTAATCGAGGCTCAAAAACTTATATCAAACCCTGATTCTAGGTAAACTTAAACTTGTGTAACTGTTTACGCCAATTTTATTTTAACTTCGAATGCAATTTGAGTCAGAATGTAAAATACTCGAGTACTGTGCTCATGAAATATAAAAATTACACAGCCAAACAATATAATAGCTAAAATGGAGAAAAAGCAAGTACTCGGAGCTAATTCACAGAACGATAAATACTCTCAAACAATTACTCAGACGGCATGAAAAATACGTAAGCATGCTATTTCCAAAGCATTCAATTGTTATTTCAGGTAATATTGAAATAAATATTCTGAACAACAAAAACCTAAATTGTAAGAGTTAAAAAATATATATCATAAACTTACTGGAACAAATCTGATTCTCCACAGATGATTTGCACTTCGTTGTGCTTATTATCGCGCCAAATAAATTTGTTTTTGTGGAGCAAAAATAATAGCCGTTTACACAACAATCTTCATTCAATGTAATGTTCGTGGTTTTTTCACAGACTTCGATATCTTCGCCGACAGGAGTCTTCCCCTCCGGCGGAATAAAGAAGATACAGAGTGTTATAATTTGTCCGCGTAAATATATGGAATGTCGATTGCCCGGGAATTTTTCCGGTGTCAGCTTTTTACTTATTCAATGGAAAAAGCGGGCCCATTGAAATGTGGACTTGGCCGGCCACTGCCTGTTTTAACGGGAGTGGCTTTATGAGAATATAATGATTTGAATTGCACCAGCGCTCATGATCAGTTCCTACAGTTTGGGAGTAGGTATGGTCCGTTGGAGGGGGTACAATTTTGTTCGAGATAATCTCCTTTGATTCTGGTTGTGGACTTTTATGGCACTAGTTGACATGCTACACGTTCTCGGGTGTCCTCGGTATTTAAACATTTTTAAATTTTATTTTGCTTTTTCTCCGGAGGAAAACGCGTTACGCACTATGTGACCGTTTGAACGGGTAAATTCCGGTTTGGGAGAGGCTTGGCATGCTGTTTCTTTTGATTGACTTTCAAAGCAGACTTATTCATGTATTTGAAATCCTTCTAGTTAAGTCTGGAATCAAATTTTGATATGGTGACAGAGAAGGATTGATGGATATGGAGTTTTATGATTTTTTTTATATTTATTTTTATTTATTGTGAATTTCATGTGGATGGATGGTATAATCAAAAAATTTATCATTATCAATTGAATTAAGTGAATTAAATTACAATTTTTTATTTAAAAATTACACATGATATTTTGGACAATGATTCATATGCAATTATGGAAAGAGTTTTATACACTCTTTAAAGATGAAAGCGTTCATTATGCTACCACTTCAAATATACTTTAAAAAGCAAAAAAGTTTTTTCTTGATGAAGAAAAATAATGAATTGCATAGCTTTACAAGCAAAAGTGACCCACCACTCATACTCTAAAAGATGTATCTTATGGTTAGATAAAGAAAAACAATATAAAGGTATAGTTAATATTTTAGGTTGTCATTAAGTAAGTTAATAATTTGATGTATGAAATTTTCAAACAAAAGGGGATTGTTTTCACTTTTGAGATGTACAACATTACTTAGTTTTTATTATAGAAGATGAATGTCTTTGTTGTTATAGTAATTTAAGTTGTACATAAAAAGATTCCAATTCAACCCATCAATTGCATATGTGGACCTTGTCTATCACTATAAGATATAATCATTGTGTGCTTACTTATATAACCCCTCACTCATATTTTGTGGGTGATGTGACCATCTTTTTATGATGTATGAGTATAACACTACAAAAGAATTTAAAATTAATTACAAAAAAAATACAACATTGTTTTTTTAAGTTTTTTGTAATATAACCCAATGGTTATTTAAAATGTCAAATAACTTTAAAAGAGTTTGATATTTTAATAAGGGTCAAATAAAAAAATATATATATTTTGAAAAAAATAGTATGGAACATTCTAAGTCTCGTTGTATGACTAATCATTCAAGATTATTAACTTATTGCAAACTCTGTCACAAGAGTTTGGGGAGAGCTTGAAGCAAAAAGTAATACATGACTATAAACTATTTGGTGTATTTTAGTTGTTGTGAACTAGTAATCATAAACTACCAATTATAGCAAATTAATAATTCTATAGTGGGTCTAAGGTCACTTCTAACTTTGTGGTTGATCATCAACATGTACAACTTAATTCTAGAACTTCAGTTGTATTTAAGTTATTGGAATGTTTCATGATTTCAACTACCTCTCCATGTTTTCTCTTCATGAAGTGATCTTCCTTTGCTATAAATTTTGTATCCTTATTATGAATATGATGAGATGAAAATAACATGTTTTGCTAGAGTTATTTTATAACTTTGTTGTGTTTGAGATATGTTAAATATTACTTTGTCCTCTTTTAAACATTATGTGGATGACACCAACGTCTATTGCCCACATGGTCTTGAAAATTTAGAAAAGTTCCACGCTCACCTCAATAGCATAACCCATTGCATCTCCTTCACAAAGGAACTCAAATATGAATGCCAACTTTATTTCCTTGACATCTTGCTCATTAAAAAATCATATGGCTCCCTAGTTCATAACATTTTTTACAAAGCTATCCACACCAACCTCTACCTCCACTCATGTTCTCATCACCACCCTAGCCAAAAAATTGGTGTCCTTGAAACCTAAGCCATGAGAGCCTTTTGGATTTGTGATGAAGACAACTTGAACCAAGAGCTAGCCCACCTTTGCAAAGTCTTCAACTTGAATGTGTACACAAGCAAGAAAATCTCTAAATCCCTCAACCAAGCTAAGGAAAATTTCTATTCCAACGCCATTTCTACCAAACCTCCAATCCTTCCTTGTGCTTCCCTTCCATATATTGAAGGTATCTCCCATAAAATCACTAATATCCTTCTCAAAAAAGGACTTTGATGTGCCTTAAAGCCTTGTTCAATGTTGAAAAACCAACTCCCTTATTTCAAGGACTTTATAGACATATTTCTTGACTTAGGAGTCTACAAGGTTGTGTGTTCATGTGACACGCCTTATATAGGTGAAACGGGTTGTTCTTTTAGCATAAGAATTAAAGAATGTAATATTGATATCAAACGTGAACTCATTTTAAAATCAGCCCTTTATGACCATTCATCTTTAACTAAACACCATATCTATTTAGAAAACATGCAAGTCTTGTACAAAGAAGATAATTTTATTTAAGAGGAAACACAAAGAAACCATATAAATTAGAAATCATCTCATTAATCTTAATCCTGATGATGGTTGGAGTCTTAGTATTTCATGGCAACCAAGTTGTTATATAACCTCATAATCCACCATCAACCCTTTCCTTGACTTTGTTCTACCATGTGTGATTAATCCTCAACCCAATATTTTTTCTTTTCTTTTCTCCTAGCTTTGCTTCCTCTCTTCCCCTCTCATTATTATATTTCCTCCTTTGTCCTTTCGTGTTTAGGCTTCACCCCTTCCTCTCGTATCTTATCTCTATAAAGATATTCATATAGATAACCTATTCCTAATCTATTAAACTTATTATTATTCTTTAGATATTTTTCTTTGATATTTTGATTCTTATAATCTTAATAAGTTCCTTAGATAATAACTTTTTAATAACTATATTCTACCAAATATTAACATAGTCTAATGTATATTATCATAATCTAATAAATATTAATATTATCTAATGATTATCAATGTAATTTAAAAAATAAAATAATAATAATATTTAGTCATAAATTTATGTTATTCATGAAGTTGGGATTCAAATAATTTTAATTTTCAAATAACAAGATAAAGGTCTCTAGCTTTTTCTTATAAAACTATTATCATGTTTAGATAATAATAAGAATAATATAATTTCTTTCATGAAAGTTCTCTTGCTATTTTAATAGATAGGCATTTTGTCACCAATGGAAATTAATCTTTCATTAGAATTTTTCATTAATAGCTTTATTCTTAATTTTAATGATTGGCATAGTTAATAAAGAGGTATTAAAACTATAATAAATCATATTTATTTTATCATCTTTATAAATTATTATTTATTAGATATTTTTCATCAATAATTTCATTTTTATCAATAATTTTTATAAGTAATAACATTTTAATCAATATAATATTTTGTTTATTATCATAATTCAATTATTATTAATATTTTCTAATGATTATTATAATCTATTGTTAGAATTAGGTGTTGTATACTTTGCATAATGCTTATAATGTTTAATTTATTATTATTGTGTGTGGTGCACTTAGGGGTATCTAGATGGACGTGCATCAGTAGGACTTATAATGTTGGGGCCACTTTATGTTGTATGTAACATTGAGATTTAATTATAAAATGTAATTATTTAATATTGGGGAAAAATAAAATATAATACAGTACCCAATATTAAATGTAGGGTCACATGATTTTGTAAGTTCATGGGTTTGGGCACATGGTTTATGTAATACCACTTGGTGGTTTTGTGGGAGTTTGTTTCTATAAAAGCAACCACAAGGGTAGTTGTTTAGGGTTGGAGAGTTTGTTGCAAGTTAGCAGGTTGAGCTAGTGCATGTGTGAGGGTTTGAAGCATGGCATGAGATGTGTGGATTCATGCTTGGCCACATGGAGTGCATGGATAGCTTGCTTCAGAAGTGTTCATGGAGTCTCTGAAGATGTATTGTAATGGGTTTTCATTGTTGAATAATACATGGAGTGTGGATGCTTTTGGAGGCTGGGTTTTTCCCTCTTGAGGGTTTTCCCAGGATATATCTTATGTCATCTTTGATGGGTATGTTGTCTATTCTCTTGCATGTGGATTCTGATTACTTATTTGCATAGATCTCTATATTGGGTTATGTGGAAATTGTCATTAGATGGATGCAAGTTTCCTAACATCTATAAGTATATTAAAGATTATTTTCTTTCTTAACACTTTGTTAACATTAAGATGGTAATCAAAAAAATTTAAGAGTCAAATATGATTATCTCTAGCTTCATTTTATTAAGTTATTTTTTGTTTGAATATTAATATTTATTTGCTTATTATCCATGAGATTTTGCTCCTTATTTTTTTATTTTTGTAATTATTTAGCATATTAAAGTTCTCTAACTTGTTATCTTCTTTAGAATATCAATATAAAAACACATTTTGCATAAATAAATTTAATATAGATACAAACATGGTATAAAAGTATCCATAAAGATGCCTTTATGCTATAAGCTTTCTTTAGAATTTTATAGTACATCAAAGAGATCTTATTTATTTAAAACAATAGAGACCTAAAATGCATTAAGATTATAAAGGTAACTTTAGGCTCTATAATCTCAATGTATCTTCAATATTACAATATTGTTTGGATTAAAATTAGGATTCTTATTTTACTTTTTTTAGACTATAGGAATCAGGTAACCCCCTATAAACTGCAGTGCACCTGGTAAACCTTTTTCATGTGACCGATGATACTGGTGTGACACGCCCTTCAATACCATAGGGATGGGGGGAGATTGGACCTCGTGACCTCTTGCCTGCAATAGGATGCTTTAGCCAATCGAGCCAAGGCCCTCGCCCCAAAATTAGGATTCTTATTAGGCTTTATTGCTTAATTTTTTTCTTGTAGTTTTTTTCTCTTGCAATTTTTTTTTTTTACTCTTTTCCATAAAGATTTCCTTGGTCCTTAAATTGTGTCCATCTTTTCTCCCCTCTCCCCTCTTTCTTCTTAGCTTGTCTTGGTTTGCAACAACCATTTCTTTTCTTCTAGCTCTCTATTATCCTAATGATGGATCACGAAGTGTGATCCAAAATTTTGATACAAAATTTTCATCACAATCAAATCCAAAAATAATAATGTTAAACACCAAGTTTCTACTTGATCCATGAGATTAAATGGAACTTTTGAAAAAAAAGTGTATCCAATTTTTGTACCAAATTTTAAAATCACACTCCATGATCCATCATTAGAATGAGAAATAATTGACAAATACTATGAGGATTACTAGATTGGATCAATGAGTAAGCGCCTTAATACCAAGTGTGAGGAGAGTTTATCATTCAAATCAATAAGCGGTCCAAAAATTGATAATTAAACTAAAACTATAAATTAAAATCCTCGATAATGAGATGTATTGGAAGTAACGGAGTATGATGTAGTTGATGCAGTCAAGAGGATAGAGTGTAAGATGCGATAGATTTAGAATAATTAAAAGGAGAGAGATGGAATTATTTTAAGCATGTTGATCAATGATGCATTGAATGTGTGTGACAAGAAAGGTAGTAGAAAGATCTAGTATATGTTTTCCTTTAAAATAAATAAATGATTGAGAGTGTGATGGTCATTGGGTTGAGAAAAGTGTTGATGTGAACAGGGTATATTACCTAGTTGGTTTACCTCCTAGGTCATATTCACATTAGGTTAGTTAAGTTTACTTAGGTTATTTTTGGTTCATTTAATTTTTGTGTCCCGTGTCATATGATTGAGACACATATCATAATCCTATATTGTCCTATCATCTCACCTTTCCTATATAAGCAAGGCCTCTCTTGTACATTATGTATCATTGATCCATTTCATCATTGTATCATTATTACATCTATAATCAAGCAATATATTTTATTTCTACTCTTATGGAAGTATATATTTCTAGTTTTGTAGGTGATCCTAGGAACTTGATTCTTTGTGTGACTCACATTGTATTAGAGATTCAAATTTGTAAGCCCCTTCTTAAATTTAGGAGTGATTTAGGTAGAAGATTTTATTGGGTATGTTTATAAGAAAAAAGGACCTCACCATTGAGTCCAAAAGGCCAAAAAACACCTATTTTCATTAGGGCATTTTATATTTTAGAGTTAAAATAATTTATCCATTTTAAGGTTTTAAATTTTTTGTTACCAAAAATTCCATACAACCATATTTATGGATTTATATTGTATAATGTCATAATAGTTAGCTTCAATGATAATTCGTCGCAATGAGAATATTTTGTGGATTTGGCAGTCTATGCACTTGTCATATCATCATTGTCTATGTTAACCTATTGAAAGTGGTGTAAATCTCAATTAAAAAAATTATTTTTACTAAATTGACACAAGGTTTCACCAGCTGCATAATCATAGGATTTGTGGGTGGGTAGTTCCCCCTTCCCATGATAGTTTGTCCCTAGTGAGCAACACAACCACCACCACCTCCATCACCACTCTACTTGATTAAGGATCGCCACCAACTCATTGTTAAAGTGGCCTTGTAAAAAAATTGCCACCCAACATTGGATCCCTGATGAATTTCACCACCCAAGCTGATGGTGTTGGCAATCTAATGGTGGTGGCCTTCTTTCATGCCTTGTCAAAGTAATTTTTTCTACGAGCTAAAAAAGATTATAGGGTATCAATTTTTTTACTTCTTATAATCATTGGAAAGCTAATTTCAAGCATTTCATAGCGGTACAAGTCATTTTTCTAGATTTTGTTACAAGTGCTTAATTTTGCTAATTGAAGTCTACATTACATTTTTTGCTTTTAGGCTCATAGTTATTTTCCATGATACCAAATATTTTACTTATAAGTATCTAAAAGGTATTTTTGAGCACTACAAAGCCAGTCATGTCATTTTTCTAGATTTTTACTTAGATATCAGAATTTTAGATTAGATTAATTTTGATAATTTAGCTCATTTTTTATACACGTTATTGAAATTAGTGGTTGTTTTTTCTTGGGGGCTTCATTTTTAGTATTGGTTCAAATTTGGGAGGTTTAATATCAAATTATTGTAGTACATTGTCTATTTTTTCTCTATTAGTGTTTGTTTCTCTAATGCAAGTTTTAGATTCTTTCAAGCTTCTCACTCTTCATAATTATCATGCATGAGAAATCAAGATGCAATGGTTGCTCCTAAGGGTTTGTAGCCTACTTTGGATAAACATTACCCTAAGTTTAGTAAGGCGTGTGAGAGATTTTCTTGTAGGAACCAATGTGATGAGGCTATGGATTTGATTTCCTTGCATTTTTTTGACAGCTTGTTATTCCATGTTGAGGAGTGTACTACACCTAAACGTGTATCTAGAGTAAATATAAATATTGATTTAATACAAATAGTGAATTATATAATTTATAAATATATGAAATTAAATTCTCTTTATCTTGACACATTTCCTTCCATTAAAGGGATTATTTGGATAATTTAAATCTTTGAGATATCAATTGGTTGGTTGTGGAAAAGATAAATATGGTAAGGAATTTATATTTTTAGTTTTTTCTAAGTTAAAAGGACCATTTATTATCTTTTCTTCTACCAGGATACCCTAGGTGACATATTTAACATTCCTTCTTTTGAAACATTTTGTGACTATTTGACTAGAGAAGCATTAGTAGTCCAATCACCAAAAGGAAAAGGCGTGAAGAAACCAAAAGCTAAGATAGAATCTAATAGGCCCCTCACCTCTTTCTAAAAGGAGAGACCCACATGTGCATTGTAGTGTAGGAAAATGCATACCCTTGCATTTTCACACTTATTTCGGCTCGCCTTGTTTTATTTATCCTTATTTATGTCTTAATTGGTCCTATTTTGCATCCACGAGCCTTATGAATTACATATTTTTCTGGCTAATCTTGACAAACATCAAAGGGTAAATGATAATTTAATGATTTTATCTGAGTCTAATTTTTTGGTCAGGACTAAGACGCCACCTAAGGTGTCTGTCCCCCAAAGGTCTTGGGACCCTGATTTCAAAAGCACCTTAAATGGGCCCCTTTTTGGAGTTTGTGCCCTATGTTTTTAGCCTTGGGACTAAGACGCCACCTAGGGCGTCTTAGTCCCCCTTAAGCTTTTTTTGAGATTTAATTTCAAATTTTGGTAGGATTTAGCCTCCTTTAATTAATGAATTCATATGTCGGCTTGTTGTGGTGTAATTTTGAGATATTAAGCATGAATAGGTATAAATACAAGGTTCTTTCACTCATTTTTCATATCTAAGAATCTAACAAGCAATCTAAGCATCCAAGAATTCAAGAATTCAAGAGTAATTCATCAAGCATTTGCAGCCATCATCAAGATTCAAGTATCATATCAAGGAGATTGTTGCATCATGTGTGTTTTTGAGCTAACATTTTTGATGTAGGGTTTTGATTCAAGCAAGCAATTCATGTCAAGATCTATCAAGCATTCATTGGATTCAAGATCTACATCCAAGCTAGCCACCTCAGACAAGTTTGCAAACTTCATAGCAAGGGTTTGGTGAGTTGTAACATTGCATGTTGTTCATTCACCATTTCCCTCCATTTCATTTCATTTCAAGGTTTAATTACCAACAAGGGGTTTGACCAAGGAAAACCCCCATTTACTAACAATCAACAAGTTTTTCCTCTCTTGTGTGTTTGTGATTGCAAATTTAGGCTGAAGACTTGAGGATCATTTGAAGTGCAAAGTTGTAAAGTTACATTGCAAAGTTGTCATCTTCACGAAAACTTGCCTACAAGCCAAATCCTGAAGTTTCAAAACCTGAGATCAGAGAAGAAGGAAGTGCAGACCTTGAGCCACAGGACCACATTCAGAGATTTCAGAAATTCTAGATGGGACTAAGTCACCACCTACAGTGTCTTAACCCTCCTGAAGGTATTTTTCAGATATTCTTTCAGATCTAGTTTTGGCATCCAAAGATATTGCATTTGCCCTGAAAAATAGCAACGGGACTAAGTCAACAATAAGGGCGTCTTAGTCCTCCATAGCACATTTTGACAACATTTTTGCATTTCTAAAACCTCATCACATTTCCAGAACTCCCTGATACACATACCCTAACTTGTTGCATAATTTCATCATTTGCATCCTTCATTTAGCTTGCATTACTAGGTTTTGTGAGTTGAATGCTTATTTATCTTTTCCAAGCTTTTGCTTGGTGGTGAACCCCTCAAAGCCTAAAGAACCACCCTCCTAGGTCTTCCTTGTTGAGAATTGACTCACCTTTGAGGTTGATAGTCAATCCAATTAGGATTCCTAGGACCTTATTGAATTTCAATAGGAGAAGAGTGGTGTTCTATGACCTAGGTTATAAAGCACCCATTCCCCCATTATTCATTTTGGTGAACCCAATGTCTTTGAGCATTCATTTTCTGATTTGGAGTCCATTAAGGTCCTAGATCTAGGTTACATTCATTCTTGCATTACATCTTGTATTAGTGAAATTCCATCTAGGGTTTCTTATACTTAGTGAAATTCCATCTAGGGTTTCTCATATTGGCATTAGTGAAAGTGCATATAGGTTGTATTTTTGCTTTCTTGCATCATCTTATCTCATTGAAAAACTAGAAAGTGCAAATTGTTCATCATCCTAATTGTATTTAGAAACATTGTTATTACATTCAAAATTGAAAAAATTGCATTTAGGTTTGCATTCAATTACTTGTCACTAGTTACTTTTTATTGCATTCATTTGCATATTTTTTTGTTTCTAAACATCAAGTCCTTGAATAGGCAGCTTGTGAACACTGTAGATAATCCAGAATTTGTTGTTTTTTTGACAAAAACCTCTGCTAGGACTAAAACACCCTTCCTGGCATCTTAGTCCCTCTCAAGATTTCTGGCTCAAAACCCTCTCTCTGTTGTTTGTTGTTTGTTGTTTGTTCCAGTCCCTGGAACCTCAAAATCACACCAGTAGGACCAAGACACCCTTACTGGTGTCTTAGTCCCTATTCACTTTGACTTTCCAATTTTTAGGGTTTGAAATTGCTTTTTTGTGCTTTTGTTGGTTGCCTTTAGTTTGCAGAATTGTTGTTATTCCAATTTCTTTCATTTCAAGTATATTTGTTCAATCTTGCATCATGGATATATGCTTCGAAAAGTTTTGGATGTCCCCAAAATATTTGGTAGATGTGTCAAGTTGTGCATTTGGCAATGATCCTAATGAAATTGAACACACTCATGCTCAATCAACTCCTAGTGACGACAACATGAATATGTTCCTAAATGATTGCCTTAACAACCTTGAAGTGAATGCCTCTTTTTATCCATCAATGAAACGACCAAATCCCCCTACAATACCACCTCTTGAGATGTTTGGTTACTTACATCCTGAAACTGAAACAAAAGTTGAACCCAAGTTCCCTACAATAGGTGAACCTAGTTCTTCTAAACAAGCAAATACTCAACCATTCTATAATAACAAAGTAACAAACACTTCAATCAATCTAGAAGAAACATATGGAAAGGGATTCATGATCTTGAGTAAACAAGGATGTGATACAAAAAGTGGACATGAAATTCATCAACTCCTAGAGAAAATATCAACCAATGAAAACATAAAAGGGTTAGGATATCAAGATCCCCCTCACAATATACGACCTCCTAGAGAATACCTAAAGCTTCATAGTGATGGTACAATGATCTTTGATTCTCCCCCTGATATGAATGTCCTTCTTCCTAAAGAACAACCAATGATTCATAACAATGAAAAGGATGATAGGACCACCCTAGGTCATCTTCCTCAACCTTCAACTAGAGAAGTTGGCGAATCTAGCAAGCGTAAGAGACCTTACAAGTTACAAAATCTAAATTTTCCTTGTCCACCACCTGAAAATGAAAGGAAACTGCCATTGATTTTGAATAAAGAACTAATAAAATTACCACCAATAAAAGATAGACTAGTGCTATATCCTAAAGATGCAAAAGTTCCACATTGTTGATACCACTGAACTCTCGAACACAACACCAATGAGTTTCGTGCATTCAAGTTAGAATAACAAAACTTTCACTTCGATGGCAATGATTGCTATGAATTAATTGCTTAGACTATTCCCCTTTGTCATGTAATAGTTGTAGAACATTCTATTCTCACTATTACATGATCTTTCTATTCTCATATTTACATAATCTTTCTCATCACCTGCCTTGGCTCATTCTTGTCTTGCACTCAGTGGGGGCAAGAAGCGGATAGCTTTGTACTAGTAAGGCATTTGTTGTTGCCCCTTAGGTTCGGTGTCTACCTTCCACTTATACAGACTAAGATTGGGAGGTAGATAGCTTGCCTTAGGTTTACTCACATGTGCTTTACTATTGTTTTTACTTTTCTTTTGTTTGATTGAATGTGTGTAATGTGATCCCCCATGCCATTCTATTTTATGTTCTCTCTCTTTTTGCATTCCTCTATTTGTACCTTCATTCTTTTATATGCCATAATATCTTGCCTTTTCATTGATCGTTACCTTTTATTTTAATTTTTGTCTTGTGTTTTCCTTTTGGGGATGATGCAAGGTGTCGAGACACCCTATGTCTCTTCCATGTTGACCAAAAAGATTTTTTATTATCTTTTCTTTTCCTTTCATGTTTGTCTTGTGTTTTCCTTTTGGGGATGATGCAAGGCGTCGAGACACCCTATGTTTCTTCTATGTTGACCCAAAAGGTTTTTCTTTGTTTTCACTCTTTTTGTGTCATTCTTCCAGTTCTATTTGTATTTGGGGAATGATGACAGTTTTGATCTCTCTAATATCATTGCAACAAAGACAAATACTAACCCCGAATCCATAGATCCCTTATGTATTTTTGGGGAGCAACCCTCTTTTCTCTTTTCTTTTTCATGTTTTGGATACTTTAAACTAATTTCTCATAGTATGGTGTTCAATAATTTCTTTAAAGTGGGGGCATACATTGGCATGATTTCATTTGTATTGTTTTCATATTCCTTGATGTGATTCTCTTATTTCATGTGATGTGTTTTTCTCTTTATGGTTACATTGGGAGTAATGTCCTTCAAGAGCTTGATCTATGTTAGCATATTACATTCCTCTTAGTGGTAATGTGACACACTGCATTCCCTAAGTTGTGAATCTTTTATCCTCTGATTGGTCCTCTCTTGGAGACATTAGGAACAATGTCCCCTAAGATTAAGACCTCACATGAACTAAGAAAAATTCTTTCGAACATCCCTCTTTCTTATTACATGCATTTTCTCTTTGTACCTTATTAAAGTCATGGAGGTATGGCTTTGATATAGTTCCTCAGGGCTCACCTAGTGAACAAATAGTTTCACTAGCCCTTATGAGTGTGCATCTTTGTACCTTATTAAAGACATGGAGGTATGGATTTGATATGGTTCCTTGGGGCTCACCTAATGAACAACTAGCTTCACTAGCCCTTGTGAATATGCATTTTATTTTTGTACCTTATTAAAGTCATGGAGGTATGGCTTTGATATGGTCCCCTGGGGCTCACCTAGTGAACAAATAGCTTCACTAGCCCTTATGAGCAAGCATTTTTGTCCTTATCATAGTCATGGGGGTATGATGTTGATATGGACTTCCTGGGGCTCACCTAGTGGACAACTAGCTTCACTGGCCCTTGTGAGCATGTGTTTTGTTTGCATAGTAGACAACGCATTCCACTTGTAAACCTTTTTGGAAAAATAGCCTAGACCCAATCCACAATGTGTTGGATGGCCAGTCGAAGCTTGATCCATTGTATTTTTCTTTTATTCATTTTTCTTGCCTTTGATGGTGTATGTGTGTGATCTGGTTATGGCTTCGCATATCATTCGCAAGTGTATTCCTTTGAACCTATGTTGGTTTTCCATAGGATCTTGATCTTGGGGGCTTGGCCACCCTCTTGGTTATTGTTGTCCTATCTTACTAGCATTCATACATTGGAACCCCTCTTGATTGTGTGGTTGGCTACTTTAGCATGAGTTTGAAGCAAGTTCACCCTCTCACTAAAGTGGGGGCTAAAATACATTGGCACTATGTTGAAATTATTTTGACATGATTTCATTTGCATTTTTTCATGTTCCTTAATGTGATTCTCTCATTTCATGCGATGTATTTTTCTCTTTGTGGTGACATTGGGAGTAATGTCCTTCAAGAGCTTGATCTATCTTAGCATATTGCATTTCTCTTAGTGGTAATGCGACACACTGCATTCCCTAAGTTGTGAATCTTTTATCCTTTGAGTGGTCCTCTCTTAGAGACAGTAGGAACAATGTCCCCTAAGATTAAGACCTCGCATGAACTAAGTAAAATCCCTTCGAACATCCCTCTTTCTTATTGTGTGCATTTTTCTTTGTACCTTATTAAAGTCATGGAGGTATGGCTTTGATATGGTTCCTCGGGGCTCACCTAGTTAGCAACTAGTTGCACTAGTGCTTATGAGTGTGCATCTTTGTACCTTATTAAATTCATGGAGGTATGGCTTTGATATGGTTTCTTAGGGCTCACCTGGTGAACAACTAGCTTCACTAGCCCCTGTGAGCATGCATTTTCTTTTTGTAACTTATGAAAGTCATGGAGGTATGGCTTTGATATGGTCCCCTGGGGCTCACCTAGTGAACAAATAGCTTCACTAGCCCTTGTGAGAAAGCATTTTTGTCCCTATCATAGTCATGGGGTTATGATGTTGATACGGACTTCCTAAGGCTCACCTAGTGGACAACTAGCTTCACTAGCCCTTGTGAGCATGTGTTTTGTTTGCATAGTGGAAAATGTGTTCCACTTGTAAACCTTTTTGGACAAACAACCTAGAATCGGTCCACAACATGTTGGATGGCCAGTCGAAGCTTCATTCATTGCATTTTTATTTTTCCTTTTTCCTTTTTCTTGTCTTTGATGGTGTATGTTTGAGATCTCGTCATGGCTTCGTATATCATTCACAAGTGTATTCCTTTGTTCCTATGTTAGTTTTCCATAGGATCTTGATCTTGGGGGCTTGGTCACCCTCTTGGCTATTGTTGTCCTATCTTACTAGCATTTGTACATTGGAACCCCTCTTGATTGTGTGGTTGGCTACTTTAGTGTGAGTTTGAAGTAAGTTCATCCTCTCACTAAAGTGGGGGCTAAATGTAGTGTAGGAAAATGCTTACCCTTGCATTCTCACACTTGTTTGGGCCCACCTTATTTTATTTATCCTTATTTATGCCTTAATTGGTCCTATTTTGCATCTACAAGCCTTATGAATTACATCTTTTTCTGGCTAATCGTGACAAACATCAAAGGGTAAATGATAATTTAATGATTTTGTTTGAGTGTCCTTGATTTTTGGGTCGAAACTAAGACATCACCTAGGGAATCTTTGTCCCCCAAAGGTCTTGGGACCCTGATTTCAAAAGCACCTTAAATGGGCCCCTTTTTGGAGTATGTGCCCCAAGTTTTTAGCCTTGGGACTAAGACGCCACCTAGTGCGTCTTAGTCCCCCTTAAGCTTTTTTTGAGATTTAGTTTCAAAATTTGGCGGGATTTAGCCTCCTTTAATTAATGAATTCATATGCCGGCTTGTTGTGGTGTAATTTTGAGATATTAAGCATTAATAGGTATAAATACAAGGTTCTTTCACTCATTTTTCATATCTAAGAATCTAACAAGCAATCTAAGCATACAAGCATTCAAGCATTCAAGAGCAATTCATCAAGCATTTAGAGCCATCATCAAGATTCAAGTATCATATCAAGGAGATTGTTGCATCATGTGTGTTTTTGAGCCAACATTTGTGATGTAGGGTTTTGATTCAAGCAAGTAATTCAAGTCAAGATCTATCAAGCATTCATTTGATTCAAGATCTACATCCAAGCTAGCCACCTCACACAAGTTTGTAGACTTGATATCAAGGGTTTGGTGAGTTGTAACATTGCATGTTGTTCATTCATCATTTCCCTCCATTTCATTTTAAGGTTTAATTAACAACAAGGGGTTTGACCAAGGCAAATCCCCATTTACTAACAATCAACAAGTTTTTCCTCTCTTATGTGTTTGTAATTGCAGATTTAGGTTGAACACTTGAAGATCAATTGAAGTGAAAATTTGTAAAGTTGCAAAGTTGCACTGCAAAGTTGTCATCTTCACGAAAACTCACCTATAAGCCAAATCCTAAAGTTTTAGAACCTGAGATTAGAGAAGAAGGAAGTGTAGACCTTGAGCCTCAGGACCACATTCAGAGATTTCAGAAATTCCAAACGGGACTAAATTGCCAACTAGGGCGTCTTAGTCCTCTTGAAGGTATTTTGTAGAGATTCTTTCAGATCCAGTTTTGGCATTCGAAGATTCCACATTTTCCCTGAAAAAAAGCACCAGGACTAAGTCAACAGTAAGGGCGTCTTAGTCCTCCATAACACATTTTGACAACATTTTTGCATTTCCAAAATCCTCATCACTTTTCCAGAACTCCCAGGTACACATACACTAACTTGTTGTTGCATAATTTCATCATTTGCATCCTTCATTTAGCTTGCATTACTAGGTTTTGTGATTTGAATGCTTATTTTTCTTTTCCAAGCTTTTGTTTGGTGGTGAACCCCAAAGCTTAAAGAACCGCCCTCCTAGGTCTTCCTTGTTGGGAATTGACTCACCTTTGAGGTTGATAGTCAATCCAATTAGGATTCTTAGGACCTTATTGAATGTCAATAGGAGAAGAGTGGTGTTTTATGACCTAGGTTATAAATCACCCATTCTCCCACTGTTCATGCATATTAAAAGAAACAAGGATATGATGATCAAGTGTTATAAAAAAGGATTAATGAACTAGCATGCCTTCTTAGAAGCACACTACCCAATTTCCTTCAACAATGTCTACTATTTTATCTTCTTCTTCTGTACCATCATCATTTATAGTCAAAGACAACTAGAATGGCTAATGGGATGGATAAGATGAAAGTTAAAGTACTTCATTCTTCTATAATTCCTAAGTTAGGGAGATTTATTCTTTATTCTAGAGCTTCACATCATATGGACTCAACACAAGGTATGTTATCTTCATTTGATCCTTGTACTTTATCACACATTTTGATGGGAAACAAGATATATGTGTGTTTGTGTGAAAGGGTCTATTAACATGAGAGAAGGAACATTCCATGATCTACTTTGTGTTCCATCCTTCTTATATTGATATGTTCCTTGAAGCTTATGAAGTTGATCTAAGTTCAATATAAGATGAATTTAATTTGGTAAACATGCACCAAGCATATAGGTGCCTTGATTTAATTGATGATATGAGAAAGGATATGATTGTAAAATCTATATCCTCAAGAATAGAAGTTGATGGTGAAAAAGTTGTCGATGAAAATGATTGTATGGATGTTTGCAAGTAGGTAGAAGAATATTTTGGTGCACTATGTGATAACAATATAGATGAAAATAAGAACGTATGCACCTACCTTCAGTTGGATCAATCATCTATGGGTTATTGCAATGAATAAATCGATGATGGCATCTAGTATGTGAATCAGAGAAATAACCCCAGTGTTTGTTGTAGTAGTATAGACTATGAAGAAGATGTGTTTGAAAATGAATCAACTCTCATAGTTGATTATACAATATATGCACATGCTAGTGATATAAATGGTGAACAAGGAGATATATTCTTGTTTAATATCTTACCTTCTCTTGTCCCTTTTTTTTTCTGATTTTGAAGTCATTATTGATTGTTTGCATGAGGATAACATAGGTGCAACTGCATATAAAAATAAAAATGCAGGGATAAGTGTTTTTCCAACTCATGATATACATTGTAAATAGTTTTCACTTGAATATTGTGAGGTGGGTGATCATATAGGGACTTATGAGAGCCTCTTTGTTTGGTGTGCAGCATGTAGTATTCATCATACATAGTGCACTTCAAAAGGGTCATATAAAAGTGATATTACAAAGCTGAATGTGGAAGGAGAAGTGTTTCATAGGTATGATTGTAACATATGTGTAACAATATATTTCCAAGAGAAGTTTGAAACATTGAGACAATTTGAATACAACTCTTTGCATGAAGTGTCCCATGGTTCTATTTGTTGTGCTAATGAAGTTTTCATCAACATAGATAATTGTGAGGTATGTTGGCTACCTGTTGTCCCAGAGGTGAGTAAAATTGAGCACGAGGCTTTTCTTCATGATGAAGGTGCAACTTCCAATGTTGGGGGTGATGGGGTGCCTAAGCTTGGATATTCAACTTGGGCCCAACATATAGTTCACAATGGTGTTTAGTAGCAACACATATTTCAAAAAGAAGATCAACATGTTTCTCAGCTTGATAGTATGCCAAAGCTTCAATTTTTTAGTTTGAATTGTTAAAGGATGAGTTTTTAGTCTCTGTAGGTCAACAAGATGAAGTGCCATATTTTTGTTTGCATTGTGAATTGGAGGCATTTTATTTTTACCTTAATTCACGCTAAGAGGTCGATATGTATGAAAATACCAAAAAATATTTTGGTATTGAACTAAGTTTTCAAAATTTCCCCTAGGTACTAAGGAAATAAATGATGAGATGCAAGGTGTTGTAGTGCCATATTTTTGTGGTTGTCATATAATGGCAAGGTAAATGGTGGGCCATGTCTTCACTTTTTTAAAGGCAATTAGAAGGTTATGCTTGAAGGAAGGAGGTTGATTTTGTTGTAGCTGGATGATAATAACAACTATGGGTGGAGGGAAATCAATTCCTTTAATAGGATAGTGCTTGAAAAAAGCAAGTAACTTTATCCATCCTCTGCAAGGATGGCTTGCATTATGTTAAAATTTTGTTTCACAATCATTCTTTCATAGTATAAGTGTTGTCATGATTATTAGCTATGAGTTTCATCATGTACATAATTTTTTTGTCCCTCGTGAGTTAGTCTCATTCCTTTTCTTCCCTATTTTCAGTATGCCCATAAATTCTAGATTCTCATTGTGCCTACAAGAGACACACATCCCCAACTAGAGCCAATTTTGGAACATCATTTTGCATGTCTAATTTTTCCTTGTTGTGCTCCATAAGTTGTGAATTTTACCTTTTCCATCCCTTATTAATAATCGATTTGAGAATTTCATGAGGGTCATCATGTCAAATGTGCTTATGGTTTTCCCTTCCTTATCCTTAGTCAGTTGCCTAAATTGAAAATCCTAAATTTGGCTAAGTATGAGGGTATTTTGAGTCTTCCATATTGTGAGTGTCCAAGTAGGTATCTTCAATTCAAATTTGGATCTAAAATTGGGATAAAAACCACTAAGTTATGTTATTGTAGATTTTTTGAGGTCTATAGGATCTTGTAGAAGTTTTGGGGTGAACAAGACATATCTTGATGGATGCCAAAGTCCCGCCAATTGGTGTTTTTGTTAGGAAAATGTGTCTCAACCTTTGATAATTCTTAACATGTTTATTTATTGATTTTCCTATTTAATTATTTATGTGCAACTGATGATGTCACTATGTGAGGGTCGAATTAAAGAGGCATCTGACTTACATGGCAAGTGGCATGGTTGGCATGTGGGCTCTATTTGTTGAAGATAACTCAAGATATAGTTAGAAATGGAAAGTTTCTATGGGAGGCGTGAATTTAGCATGTGCATGTGCTTTGCATGTTGAGTTTTGTATATGCATGTACATGTGCTTTGCATGTTGAGTTTTGCATATGCATATGCATGTGCTTTACATGTTGAGTTTTGCATATGCATGTGTTTTGCATGTGCATGTGCTTTGTATGTTGAGTTTTGCATGTGCATGTGCTTTGCGTTTTGTAACTATAAATACAAGTTGTATTTTTTAGTTGTGAATGAGATTATTTTACAAGTACCGTTATGCTACATGAATTATTCTAGAATTATAACAACACTCGTGACTCCTAAAAGAGCTTGGCTCTAAGATTGTATCGTAACTATTTTTTTACAATGAATACATTGGGTTGTGCTTTTGAAGTGTGGGATTTTTCTCTCTAAAGGATTTTCCCCACACAAATTTTGTGTTAACTTGTGTTGTGTGTGTTTCATGTATCTATAGTGATTTTGTTATTACTCTATTCTATGTAATTTGTGCATCTCTATATTGTAATTGTTGAAGTTTGATAAAAACAAATTGTACTCTCTCTCCTCTTTATATTGGTGTAGGATGTGTTTTTGTGCACCTTTATTCCTTTCAATTTTGAGGAAATCCAAGGGTCTCCAAGACCTTGCAAGAATTTTTGAGGTATCTGGATATATGCACATCTAGGTTGAATTCTCGCATATCCAAATGGAGGTGTCTGCAATGTGCTCATCGAGAAAGAATGAAGGAAAAGCGACACTAGAAGAAGTTTTGTGAAGACAAAAGACAAAGTGATTGTAAACAAATTGTGGATGTTGAGATATAACCTTATCTTGACTAGATTTTTCTTTTCAACCAAAACGATGAAAAATTCTTGCATTTGAATGGGGCTTAAATTTCCACAAGGAGTGCGAATATAAAAAATAACTTGATGATCAAATGGGAGATCATCACCTTGTATTTATACAAAATAAGGTGACTCTTCAAGAAAGTCAGCCTCATATCAATATTAAATAAATATTATTTCTTTAATGAAGTCGACCCATTTAATTATTCTCAATAATTAAATATTATAAGTGAAGCATCTCTTCACCGCAATAAATGAATAAAATAAATAGTTTATAGGCTATATGAATTTTATGTCTTGACTCAAGGCTGGAAGGATGAGCCCGAAGCAACTATAACATCAACACTCCCTCTCAGCTAGGGAGGAAAACTTCCAGCTGTACAAGACACACCACCTCATCGTGATGTCAACCACCATGGCTACTCCCATATGTGGAAAAGAAACATATCACCTCATCATGATATCAACCATCATGGCTACTCCCATGTATGATACATGTGTACAAGTGCCCATCACTCAACGTGATGTCATCACCTCATCATGACGTTCACCATGGCTACTCCCAGAGGGTGAAAAGCACAAGTACAAGAAAATAATCACAAACTCCACCATGGCTACTCCCAGAGGGTGGAAACAAGGGATTTCACCTCAAACTTCTCCATCACGGAGAAAGATGCATTAACAAGGGCTTGCACCTCAAATATCTCTCACAAAGAGAAATGCATTAAAGAAAATCGCAGAAGATCACTGATACTGAGACTCCCTCTCAGGTAGGGCTTCATTCTCCACAATACCAAGATTTTCTTGAAAGTACACAACTTTACTCTTGGTGAGAATATCTGCCATCTGCTCATCGGTGCTGATGTACTTCAACCGGACCGCTTTCCTCAATACCATATCTCTGATATAGTGGTATTTGATCTCAAATGTTTAGTTATGTCATGAAACACTGGATTGACAAAAAGCTTCACACAACTTTGATTATTACAATGGACAACAATTGGCTCCAATGATTTTCCTAACAATCCTGGAAGGAGCTTCCAAAGCCACACTACTTCTTGAGCTGCCACACAAGCTGCAATATACTCTGCCTCTGTGGTGCTTAGTGCTAGTGAAGATTGCTTCCTACTACACCAGGAAATCATCGTAGACCCCCAGTTGAAACAACATCCAGAGGTGCTTTTCTGATCAGCAACACACCCTGCCCAATCAGAATCAGTATAACCATGCAACTTTAATTCCACACTAGAAGAATGTCTCAATCCATACCCAACTGTGCCACATGAGTATCTCAGGATATGCATTGCTGCAACTAGGTGTATTTTCCTTGGTTCACACATGAACTGACTAGGTGCACTCACTGCATAGCAAATATATGGTCTAGTATTGACTAGATAAATCAATGATCCAATCAACTGCCTGTACATAGTAGGATCCACCAAATTTGAATTAGTTGTAGCCTCTAAAAATTGGTTTCCATAGGTGTAGATATGGATTTGCAATCCATCATACCAAATCTCTTAAAGATGTCTATTGTATACTTCCCTTGACTCAGAATGATCTCATTAGGCCTCTGCCAAACTTCTAAACCAAGGAAATAATGCATGTATCCAAGATTCTTTATTTCAAATTCAGAAGCTAACTCCTTCTTGCTTTTGATAATGAGGTGATCTTCTCTAGTAATAAATAAATCACCAACATAAAGAACCAAGATTAACTAGATCACCGTCTTCTTTAGGTTCAGTAGGATCCCTCTAAATCTTCAAGTATTGCATCAACCTTTTAACCTTTTCGTCCAAGATTATCTGCAACGCTTTCCTTAGAGAAATGGTTTCCAACGCACACCTCTATAGAGATTTAGGGTTGTCCTCTTCGACCTCATCCCAGATCACTCTATTCTAAATAGGTTTGTGGAGCTACCAATATTAAATCCAGGTTGATTGTCTTGAGAAATTATGATCTCAACTGGTGAAGAGGATCTTCAAGGATTTAGCATCAGGCCTTGCAACATTGCAACCTTCACTTCTTCTCTGTGAGTCACAGAACTCCCTCTGAAGGTTAATTTCTCCTCTTCAAAAAGACTGATCACAATGCCAACCTAAATAGGTTCTTCCTTTTAGAGAGATGTCTTCAGCCACCAACTCAGTCCCATGGCTCCAAGCTGTGTCTTCATGCTTCAGGCGACAAGATGCATCAAACTCTTCTTCTCTGGAAAGCAATCTCTTACGCTTCTTGGTCCATCCTGAAGACATTAAGGAGAGATTACTAATAGTTCATATAACTCAACTATTCTAAAGAGAAATACCAATGCTTGAAGCATACATGATTTACTATCTCAATGTTATAGCATGAATTAATAACTACATAAGAAATTCATGAACATTATTCAACCATGAAATACTTATCTCATCAGAATCTCCTTAAAAAATCTCAGATAATTAATTCATCATTCATTTGCTTCTCGATCCAACCTGCATTTTAAAGGATTAATAATAATAATAATAGTTTATATATAAGAATCAAACTATAAGTGAAATATGTAGCAAATATCAAAAGATCAAAAATAAAGAAGTAATAGAACTTACCTTTATTGATTGTGATATATCTTTCTTCCATCTTTTACTCCTCTTGAAAGAGCTAATTCAACACAACAAGAGATAATTTTCTCAACTTAGATTTCTCAGACACATTATGCAGCCAACATATTTAACATAGAACCAAGTCCCTCAAGGCATCATCACAGTCTATGCACATAGAGAATGGTATCGATTTGACCATCACAACGAAATTGCAGTTCTCTTATCATCTTTGAGTCACACTCAAAAAAATTTCACAACTAGCATGAACATCTCACAATGAATGAAAGGTGACTCCAAAGGATCTCATCCCAGAGATCACTATTCAAGAGGAGGCATGATCTTTACTACACACACAATTTAAATAAGTGACATCGAATCTGCACAACTCAGTAGACTAAATTTTACCCCCAATTTTTTTAAAAATAAACAATAATAAAATACTTATCTTTTGATGTCGGTACACCATTGAGTTAGATCTATAGCTGAGTCTCATCTCCACCACCTTCACTCAATGTTGCCATCAATTTTACCCTCATCCTGATTTCATATCAACTGATAATGAAGACTCAACCACAATCTTGATGACTAGTATTAGGCAAGCTTGGTGAATGTATACACATGAAGCTCTTGCAAAATCATACTAGGCCATATCAACCTCATGTCAAAATAGTAATGCATTACTTGAGGACAAAACTTCACATGCATCTTCAACAAAAGGTCTTTCCAACCCACGATTATTACTAGTGCCTCACTTTACTCTGAGATGCTACTTCTAATTAGCAATGAAGGTCTGGGCTAATATAATTCCAATCACGATGTCTCATGAATCTCCATATCTAAGCTTGGACAAAAGTCGATATGATTTTTATAGAGCTTTTGAATATGCGATTCCTCAAACTCCACCTTATATGACAATTTGACCTTTCGTGCCTCCCATCTAACTTTGATTTGAAATGGAAACCTTATGTGACCTCCAACATTTAATCAAAGTGATTACCAATATTAGGAGCGATTACTATATGGTTTGCATTTGAATCTGCTAGAATTGCTTGGACAAATTTGATTAGATCTAAAACCGCTCTAATACCATGTTAGTTTTGTGATTAGACATGAAAGCAATCAGAAAATGCAACACATAAGACAATGAACACCACAAATACCCTAAGAAAACCCTCCAACTTGAGGGTGAAAAACCTAGCAAATATATCGCTTATATATTGCAAAAATAAGAGTAGAAATCTGCTTACAACTCAAGCCCAACACAAGGCCGAATTTGATACAATGAATAATAGCACCTCTCCTAGATGCGAAGATACAAAAAGAATATATTTCTCCTTGAAATATATTCGCTGCAACAATATGATGATCTGCTGCTCAAGATGATGATCTGCTTCTCAATAATGGTTTGCTGCTCAAGATAATGACCTGCTGCCCAAGTGCAAACTTCTTCAAGGAGTGCGATTATGAAAAATAACTTGATGATCAAATGGGAGATCATCACCTTGTATTTATACAAAATAAGGTGACTCTTCAAGAAGGTCAGCTTCATATCAATATCAAATAAATATTATTTCTTTAATGAAGTCGTCCCATTTAATTATTCTCAATAATTAAATATTATACGTGAAGCACCTCTTCACTGCAATAAATGAATAAAATAAATAGCCGATAGGCTATATGCAATTTTATGTCTTGACTTGAGGCTGGAAGGATGAGCTTGAAGCTGCTATAACATCAACAAAGATACCATAATCAACAATTAGTTTAAGGGAAACGATCTCCCTCAAAACAAAATCAATGATAATATTAAGGGATAATATTAATAAATATTAATTATCCCTTAAGCGATTAGGAGATAATATTAGTTATGATTATTAACAAATGGACATGCCTCTTGGACGAATGCATACTATGAAGTGGGTGTCTCTCAGCCTTTCGTAGATATAAGAAGTGAATTCAATAGCAATCAACATCGAATCATCTTCAGAAGCACATGAACAAATTTAAAAACAACAAAAGGCAATAAAAGCAAATTTAAGCTAATCATCTACACTCAGTAGATAAGAGAAAAATCAACAATAAATATACTCGCATCTTAGAATATAGCAGATTATATTTTTGCAAGCATTGTGGTATGCACTATAATATGTTTATTAATATCTACAAAATTGGATATATATTGTTGTGTCTGTAATTCCCACCAAGCAACCATGGGAGAAGTAAGGATAAGTGCGAGTAGGGTGAGTAGATACTAGTTTGCTTTCTAAGTAGACCACCTCATGTGGATGACCGGGGGTCTACCACTTGGGGCCAAGGGGGTGAGTGACCACCCTTGGGCTTAGGAAGAGGAATCTACAGGCCTCCTATTGTAGCTTTTCCCAATCTCTACATGGATGGGTTATTGGGAAGGATTTAAGGAGTCTCAATCATAAGAGGGATGGATAAGGCAACATGAATAGGGAATGTAGATACAAGTTTACCCACCAAGTAGACCACTCCATGTGGATGACCAAGGGTCTACCACTTGGGGCCAAGAGGGATGGTATATCGGCTCTTGGGCTTAGCTGGGATAGCTTCAGACAGACTTATCATATTTCTTATCCAATTTCTATTATGATTAAATTCCCACTAGAGGTGTAGTTTAATAGTTATGTATGTACATGGTTCAAATATTTATATATGTTTGATCATATGAATTATATTCTAATATTATCTAGCATGATTACAGGACCTAAACCAAGGTTTATCTTTCTTCAAGCATTTGACTACCTTTATCTCTAGTGGATTTAACAAGAGAGAGATGAGTATTTATTGGATGAATGTGGAAGCAAGCATGTGAGGAGGAATGACACATGGCAAGTGGTGAATTTAAAATTGAAGAAAAGGTTAAGTAGAGGTTAGAAAATGATAATTAATTAATTAATCTAAGATTAATTAATTAATGGATTTTTATAAGAAATAGGTGGTGATGGTTAAGGTTATATTATTTAAATAATTTAACCTTTGAAAGTATATGATAATAGGAAAATTAATTAAATTAACATTTAATTAATCTAGAATAATAATGTAGTAATTAATTAAATAATAAGATACTTAATTAATTATAAGATAATAGAGTGAATTAATTAAAATTTAGAATTTTTATTAATTGATAATATAAATTCAGATTTGGGGTGTCTACATTACTCATCAAAGATTTGCCACCTCTACAAATATATGTGTTAATAAAAATATTTTCTTGACATCATTTTGATGGATAGAAATGAATAGGTCATTAGGACCCATAGATAGATGGCATGGAGCATCAAAACCAATTGTAAAATAATAGAACTTAACAACCAATATAATATTTTAGAGATGCACAATATGTTACTTATAATCTTGATGATATCACAACTTGCCACGTACACTTTTTATCTTGATGATATGTTACATACACTTTTTATATTTGCATAAGTAATTTAGGTCCAATTTATTTGAAATAATATATTAGTTGAATTATTTAGAATAATTATAGATTATTTAAAATAACTTAATTTTATTTCATATAGATTTATATTTACATAAGTTTAATTTAAGTTCAACTTAAATTTTTAACATAAATGAAAAAATATCTATTAAAAAATATCGATTATAAAGTAGGTTTCTCCGTCATAAAAGTGTTAGGATTTGGTGTTGTACACCATTGTATAAAATTATTTATTATAATGTAATTAATAATTATTTAGTTGTGGTACATCTAGGAGATGTGGTTAGCCACACTAGGTAATTATTTGGGGCCACTTGTAAAGTCATATTGTAACATTGGGTTAATTATTTTATTTATGGGGGATAAAGTATAATTATTTAATATTTGGGGAAAGATATTTAATAACGTGCAAACTTAGTACCCAATATTAAATGAGGGGTCAATGGTTTTGTGTAATTATGGTTTTGAGGCACATGGTTTTATCTTACCACTTGGTTGTATTTGTGTAAGCTCGAGTCTATAAAAGCAAGCACATGTTTAGTGGTTAAGGTTGGCTAGGTGAGTGGACTGTCATTGTATTGAGTCTTCTTTCAAGGAGTGCATATGTGAAGCATGGAATGGGATGTGTAGATTCATGTTTGGACACATGGAGGATGCATATGAGAGGTTTGATGTTTCAAAAGTGTTCATTGTAACTCTATAAGTGCATGTATTATTTTATTGCTAAATAATAGATGAAGTGTTAGGATTTTCTGACATGATTGGAGCAATACTATAAATAAATTAAATTAATTATGATATAAAATTAAATCATAGAACATAGTAATAACAAAGGAACAAATTCACACAAGCACAAGATAACAAATTTTAACGTGGTTAACCCTTTGGGCTATGTCCACAAACAACAACAATCCAATTTTTATTATAATTCCAACAAATTACAAATACATTTAACCTACAACAATCTATTGCATACACCAAAAAATATGCGCTATGTCTATACACCTCGTGTTGTTGTTCATACCACCATTCATAGGTTTCTTTTGCTAAAAATAGTACATTCTCACATGCCTATTCCAATTCCAAACACATGTTATTTTTTACATATTCCAACTTCCAATCTGCAACAATAACTTTCAGTTTACAAGCAGTTATTGAATTGTATCATAACAAAATTTATTAACAAAATTCCTTTAATAAAAATGGTGAATTTTTGCTTCAGGGTTATTGCCCCAACAACACCCACTGGGGGCGTTGCTCCCAAACCCCCACTGTGGGCTCCACCCCCAAGCCTCCGCTAGGGGGGTTCCTCTAAACCCTACAGGAGGGGCTTCGCTCCCTGCACTCTATTGGTGTTTTTTAAATACCAAGCTGATCTGACATATAACCTATGGATTTTTCCATTTCCAATGGTTAGCTATTTGGAGGCATTGGCCAACAAATAGGTGAAATTTGCAATAACTTTTTGTTGCAAGTATTAAGGTATTGTCATTGATGTCAATAGGCTTGTGTTGTCATTGATGTCAACTGTGTAGTGATTAAGAGAGATTATTATAGAGGTGTGTTTTGGTTTTGTTGTGCATTTCTTCTAGGGTGAAGATCTGCTTGTGTGGTTCAAATATGTTGGTTACAGGTGTTCAAAGATGCTATATTCAAATATTATAGTGATGGATCATTGTACAAAAGAATTTATGTTCAACAGTGTGTGAACTATGCATTATAGAGGTGTCTAGGAGAAATGTCTTTGCTCCATGTTTCTTTGTAGTTGTGTTTTAGGACTTCCAGTTCTGAGTGAGAGTTGATGGTATTGGTCTCTTGCCCGTGTTAAGAGAATTCATGGTTTGGTGTTTTGGAAGATGGTCTTTTTCATTAGAGTGTTTAGGAGAGTTGTCTAAGTGTACAAACCTTGTACATTCTTCAGGTGAAATTCGTTGTAAAGAAGTTTGTTAGTTTTTAGGATGTTTTTGGATCATGTTTAGGTGAAGTTTGTTGTCTAAAAGTTATGGATCATTCAAATGAAGTGTGTACTTAAAATTTTAATAGTGTTTGCAAAGGTAACGACCGATCTGGTGTTTACACTACATGTGAAGCAGTTTCGAAGTTTGTGGAAGCGTGTTGAGGTGTGTTAAGATAGATTTGGGTCTTAGTTAAGGATTTGTGTGGTCCACCTTCATTCTCATCAACTATAGGAATGTTTTGGTGCCGACCTAATTTGCCAACCTAATTTGAATTTGCATGTTTGAGGTGCATTTCCAACCTTAGAAAGGGTTTCAAGGTTGAGGGGGGTATAAGTTGTTGAAAATTGAGAAGTTTTCTTAGCTTAATACTTTGTAAAACTTTAATATTGCTGATCTAAATATGCTTTTCCTTTGTTACATATTCTTTGTGGGTGATTATCTAATTAATCCATTTTATTGTTTGTAGAATCTAGACAGAAGTTGATAGAAGAAGTAGACAAGATATTAGAAAGATTACACAAGCATATAATGTGGAGAAAACCCTTTCGGGTAAAAAACTCCACCAAAAAATTATCTATTATTCAATCCCTGAAGTAGATTACAATAGCTCCAATTCTTGCTTGAGAATGCCTCTTTTTCCTTCACCAAAACTTCTTCACAACCTGCAATAAAACTGATAATAACTCTCTTCAACTTGCTTGAGATAAATAGGCTTTGATCAACTTTGTAAACTCCAATTGAGTTACAATTACAATGCTCAAGTCCTATCCCTAAAAGGTACGCCTATCTCTTGCAAGTAAAGTTATGCCATGAAGAACAATGTCAAATCCTCATCTTCATGCATTTGGGCATCCCAAATTGAACTACCAACTCAACCTTTATTCTGTAAATATCTTCAAGGCTTCATCCTCAAAGTAGGCACCCAAAAGAGGGCCCACTTCACTCAGCCTTCTGAAATATATCAACATGCAAAGGAGTTAATTCCAAGAAGCCAACTTGGGCGCCCAAGTTGGGTCCAAGTCATTTCTTGTTAACTGAAACATTTCTCAACACCATTGATGCAAGAATGGTCATCCCCTGTTAACTGAAGGTAGTCCTTATTATTTGTCATGCAACTCAAGTCATTAGCCATGCATTCCAAGTTAACTGAAGTCAACTAGCATTCAACTAAAACAAACTGAAGATAACTGAACCATAATTGAACCGAACTAAACTAAATTGAATTGAATTGAACTGAACTGAACTGAACTGAACTAATCTGAATTGAATTGAACTGAACTTCATGCATGCAAACATCAAACCCTAACTCCTAGGATCTTTACATGCATTCAGAAGTGTTATCTCTTACTCTGAATAGTTAACTAAACTCAAGGTGAGTGTCACCTACCATGTCGGCGTCCTATGTGCCCCTATTATTTAGGAGCTCAAAATGGACATCCTCACATGCTCCTAATATTTAGAATTAATTAAAAATTTCAATTAATATGATTATTTCATGAAATATTATTCTCTTCCTAATCTTAGTGTTGTTGAACACATTCCAAGGACTTAGGAGATACATGAAATAAATAATGTTTAGGATTGCAATTAAATGACATCCTATTTCCAACATTCTCCCACTTGACATTATCATTGCAATTATTCTAAACTAGGAATCATTTAATATAAATCAAGTACAAGACTCAAGGCCAATGGCCTTCCTACACCATGAGAACCTTTTTGCAACATTGTTTAAAGTGTTAACTTTCTCAATCAATACCCTTCCCAAGTCTTTGTAGTATCTATGAGTACGCACCAATCAATCCATGCCAACTTCAAATGCAACCTGCATAATCATGAAGCTCCAAGCAAATGATTAATACTCAAAATCCAAAAACTACATCCTCTTCAAATTTCATGAAGATTAACCATATCCTACCAAAGCTCCCACTGAACTATGATACCGAGCTATACATGGAAACAAGATAAACATCAAAACCATCATTGTAAAAAAACTCCCACTGTAACATGTAACCAAGCTATCCATGACATCGTGATAACCATCTCCTAAATGAAGATCATCCATGGTCTCAACACAATCAAAGAATGTGTTGTTAATTATACAACTCCCAAAAGGTCAAGTAAAACCATAATCTTTAAAACAAGAAGATCAAACTCAAGGTAACCATCCCCATAACTGGAAATCAACCCATAAACTATGTCATAACATCCCTCAAAATAAATCCTCCAAAACTAACTATCCATAGCTCAAGATCCATATCTATGAAAGATAAAACATATAAACTCATGCTAAACCATCCTTAAATGAGTTTCCATAATCAACCATGAATCAACTCAATTTCATGAGAAATAAAATCATGAAACATAACACATCTGAAAGATCTAATGGGCAAATACCTCTCAAATAAAGAATTGTCGAGTGTGTTGAACTCAGGTTCAACCAAGGTGTAGGCTTCTCGGTCTTCACTGTTGATTTTTTTTTCTTACAAGTAACCATTCCAACATATATCTCTTACCATAAGAGAACTCAAGCCTCACCTAATTATCTAAGTATCCATGAGGACCTGTAACCAATCAATCCATGCTAAACTCCAAATGCAACACAACGCCATCATGAAGTAATCAAGCAAATTATTAATGTACCCAATACAAAGAGAACTACTATGATCAATGTCAAAGCTCCAATTATAAATTAGGAAGATAAACATGACATCCATGATATAAACATCTCCTCCAAGGAGATCACATGCATCATAACTTACATAAACATCCTAGTCTCAAGAGAACAAGTACCATGCCAAAATCTAAACACGTATCAAGAGTAAACCATGACATAATAGCAACCACTCTAAACCAAGAAAACATATCTCCATTTCACCGGAAGATAACCTTACCAATGATGCATCCATGTCACTGCCAACAACTCCCACTGAACCGTGGTACTGAGTCATACATGGCATCATGACTACCATCCTTTCCATGAAGATCACTCTATAACATCAAGCAAAGAGTTATCACAAACTATATTAGCTGAAATAACCAATGCATCATTACTGTCATTTGAGGATTCCTCTGTAGAAGAATCAGTACTATTTTTCTTGTTCTTACAATCCTTCTTCACATGTCCCGGTTTCCCACAGTTCCAACACTTTACCTTACTCTTACCAGGGGTTTTAGACCGTCCTCTAGACTTACCCTTTCCTTCCTTGTCTCCCGTAGGTCCCTTTTTCTTAGGCCTACCTTTTACAAACAAGACATCTTGGATTTATGTTTTAGACTTCCTCCTCATCTCCTCTGATAGGAGAGTAGGAATTATATTTTTCATCTTTGGATCTTCACCACTACCACTGATATCAACAATTAGATTTTCCCAAGATTCTGGTAAAGAAAAAAGTAACAAAATGCATTTATCTTCATCTTCTAGCTTTACATCTACAAATTCTAACTAACTCAGAGTCAAATTAAAATCATTTAAATGATGTGCAACAAAATCACCATCTTTCATCTTTAAAGAATATAACTGTCTTTTTAGATACAGTTTATTAGTAAGGATTTTAGTTTGATAAATATCCCCTATTCTCTTCCACAATTTATATGTGGTATTTTCTTCTGAAACATTCAAGAGAACAACATGAACAAGACATAATCTAATTGTTCCTCTTTCCTTCTTATCTAACTTAGCCCAATCCTCATCTAAATAGATGAAGGTGTCTTTATCTTATTACCTACAAATAACCACTGATCCCTCTCTTCAAGGAGATCTTTTATTTTTAATTTCCACATCTCATACCCAGATCCATTGAACCTTTCAATATCTAAATGAGAAGTAGAACCCATTGTAACTAAACTTATTTCCAAAATCAACAAATAACAAAAATAATAAAAGCTCCCACTAAGCCAAAAAATCCTTCAATACTCTACCCAACCTCAACTCTCATACCAAATGTTGAAAATTGAGGAGTTTTCTTAGCTTGATACTTTGTAAAACTTTAATATTGCTGATCTAAATATGCTTTTTCTTTGTTATAGATTCTTTGTGGGTGATTATCTGATTAATCCATGTTACTATTTGTAGAATGTAGATAGAAGTTGATAGAAGAAGTAGACAGGATATTAGAAAGAATACACAAGCATATAATGTGGAGAAAACCCTTTTGGGTAAAAAACTCCACCAAGAATTTATCTATTATTCAATCTCTGAAGTATATTATAATAGCTCCAATTCTTGCTTGAAAATTCCTCTTTTGCCTTCACCAAAACTTCTTCACAACCTGCAATAAAACTGATAATAACTCTCTTCAACTTGCTTGAGATAAATAGGATTTGATCAACTTTGTAAAATCCAATTGAGTTACAATTACAATGCTTAAGCCCTATCCCTAAAAGGTACACCTATCTGTTGCAAGTAAAGTTATGTCGTGAAGAACAATGTCAAATCCTCATCTTCATGCATTTGGGCATCCCAAACTGAAGTGTCAACTCAACCTTTATTCTGTAAATATCTTCAAGGCTTCATCCTCAAAGTAGGCACCCAAAAGTGAGCTCACTTAACTCAGCCTTTTGAAGTATCTCAACATGCAAAGGAGTTAATTCCAACAAGCCAACTTGGAAGCCCAAGTTGGGTCCAAGTCATTTCTTGTTAACTGAAACATTTATCAACACCATTCATGCAAGAATGGTCATCCCCTATTAACTAAAGTTAGTCCCAGTTATCTGTCATGCAACTCAAGTCATTAGCCATGCATTCTAAGTTAACTGAAGTCAACTAGCATTCAACTAAAACTAACTGAAGATAACTGAACCATAACTGAACTGAGCTGAACTGAACTGAATTGAATTGAATTGAACTGAACCGAACTAAACTAAACTGAATTGAACTTCATGCATGCAAACATAAAACCCTAACTCCTAGGATCTTTACATGTATTCAAAAGTGTTATCTCTTACTTTGAAAAGTTAATTGAACTCAAGGTGAGTGTCACCTACCATGTGGGCACTCTGTGTGCCCCTATTATTTAGGAACTCGAAATGGATGCCCTCACATGCTCCTAAAATTTAGAATTAATTACAAATGTCAATTAACATGATTATTTCATCAAATATTATTCTCTTCCTAATCCTAGTGTTGTTGAACACATTCCAAGGACTTAGGAGATACGTGAAATAAATAATGTTTAGGATTGCAATTAAATGACATCCTATTTCCAACATAAGTATGAGTTGAATTATTGAAGGAGGTCAAGATAGATACAAGATAAATGTGTGTGTGAAGCATATGATGTGAGTGATGCAAAATTGAGCAGAGCAATGCAAACTTTCAAGTGTTGGATTACCGAATGCAGTGAGCAGAGGGTGTTTGCAATCATTCAAACATACTGTGAAGGTGTTGGAGCTATTGTGGTGGAATATTTGTTGTATTGATCATGTTCTCTATGTAACATTTCTTCTTTATCTTCTTTTTGTACTCCAACAGTGAGCCTTGGTTGTGAGCCTTTCTGGAACAATGTGTCCTATTATGGCAGTGAGCCTTTGTACTGATTTTGCTATTACTTATATTGCGAGCTAATCCTCACCGTGGTTTTTTCCTTCTTAGGTTTTTCACATAAATATGGTGTTCTCTAGTGTGTGGTGTTTAGTTGTTAAAGTTTATGTTATCTTCTTTTCATGTTAATACTTCATAATAGATTAAGGGTTTAATGAATGCTCGTGGATTTGAATATTAGTGAAAGTTTTAGATTTGAAAACTGCTAAAGAAATTTGGGATAAGTTGGAAAGTATTTATGAAGGATATTTTATGGTCAAACAAGCTAAGATGCAGAAAATGAAGACACGATTTGAGAACCTGCAAATGTGTGAAGAAGAAAATGTCACAAGTTACATCCAGAGAGTTGACCAAATTGTCAATACAATCGGAGGTCTTGGAGGAAAGGTCAAAGAAGCTAAAGTAGTAAAGAAAATTCTTAGAACCCTTACTAAAGCTTACAGTTATAAAGTTGCTACTATTGAGGAATATCAAAACCTATATATCAATATTCTAGAGATCAATTATATGGATCTTTAACTACATTTGAGATGAGAGAGGTTGGTACTAACAATGGTGCAAAGATTGAGACTACTTTTAAGGCTGCGAAAATAGAGAAGATTGAAGAACCAATTTATGAAGATATTGATGATGTGGAGGCTAACTTTGTGAGAAGGATGTGAAGAGGTATTGGTAAGCATAAAGGTAAATTGCCTTTCAAATATTTTAGTTGTGGACAAATAGGTCACTATGCTTGAAGATACCCAAATAGATTTGTGAATGACAAAAACAAGGAGAATAAAGGTAAGAAAGTTAAGAAAAGCTATTATTTTAGAGAATATGCTGGTATTTCTGATGATGAATCTAATTATGGAGATCCTGATGATGATGAATGCTTGTTCTTGGCTTTAAAAGATGAATTTGTTTCTACTAACTCTAAAAGATGTGTGAAAGAAAGTACTCCGGAGATAAAGGAGACAAATGTTAAGGTTGAAGGTACTTTGGTATATGCTTTTCATGTTAGAAAAGATAATAACTATTGGATCATTGATAGTGGCTGCTCAAATCATATGATTGGAGACAAGAGTAAGTTTGTTAAACTTGAAAAATATGATTGACTTGTTAGATTTGGAGATGATTCAATTGGTAAGATTGATGGAATAAGTTCAATCAGTTTTGATTGCAAGCATAATACTGATGATGTTTACTATGTCAAGGGTTTAAGACATAATATTTTGAGTGTTGGAAAAATGTGTAGCAAAGGATACAACCTTGTGTTTCAGGATGATGGATGTGAGATCATAAAAGGGTTCAAAACTATGGTTGCTACTGGAAAGAGGACATATGGAAATGTCTATCAACTCAAGGGTGTTGATGGTCATTATTTTATGACTTAGATTAATGAAAGTTGGCTATGGCACCAGAGGATGTGTCACATCAATTTTGATAATTTGGTTAGGATCAGTTCAGTTCAAGTAGTAAGAGATTTTCTAAGGATTACAAAGCCTATCAATGTTGTTTGCAAAGAATGTCAGATTGGAAATCAAACAAGAAGAAGTTTTATGTGTAAAGAACAATCTTTTATCGGATTATTGGAATTGGGCTTTCATGCTTTTAATTGATGATTATTCTAGAACGACATGGGTTACTTAGAGAAAAATATGAATCCCTAGACAGATTCAAAGCATTTAAATTTATAGTTGAGAATGAAATGGATTTGAAGATAAAATGTTTGAGGTTTGACAACAGTGGAGAATTCACCTTGAATGAATTTAACATGTTTTGTGAGAATCATGACATAAAGAGGCATTTGTTCGCCCCTAGAACTCATCAGCAAAATGGAGTGGTTGAAAGGAAAAATAGGACTATTCGAGAAGTTGCAAGTACTATGATGAAAGAAGCTAATCTACTAGAAGTCTACTGGAGGGAAATAATTCATACTGCTGTTTACATACTTAACATATTTCAATCAAAAGCAAACAATACAAAGACTCTCTACGAGTTGTGGTATGGAAGGATCCCTACTATCAAGTACTTTAGATTGTTTGGAAGCAACTGCTATATAAAAAGAGGAAGAAAACTTATGAAAGTTTGATGCAAGGTCCGATGAAGGAATCTTCCTTAGATATTTTACTAAAAGAAAAGCTTACAGATGTTACAATACAAGATTGAGAAATATTGTTGAGAGTGCAAGTGTTGAAGTAGATGAAGATTTGCAGAATTCAATGGTGATAGATGGATATGAATCAGATGAACCTACTTGTAGAGAAGAAGAAGAAAAAGATAAGGAAAAAGAAGCACAAGATGAAGAGGAAGAAGCTCCAAAAAAGAACCCTAGAAACCCTAAGTATGTAAAGAGAAATCAATTTGAAGAACATATGATTGGAGACAAAAGAAAATGAGTGTTGACAAGAAGGAAAGATGTTGAAGAAGAGGTAAATTTATGTCTACTTTCTAAAGTTGAACCTAAGACAATGATTAAGGAATGTAAGGATGAACATTGGATGAAAGCTATGGAAGAAGAGCTTATGCAAATTGAGAAGAATCATACTTGAGAACTTGTCCCAAGACTAGTGAACACAAATATAATTGGATCTAAGTGGGCGTTCAGAAATAAACTAAATGAGAATGGAGAGGTGGTAAGAAACAAGGTGAGGCTTGTGTGTAAAGGCTATGCACAAGTTGAAGGAATAGAATTTGAGACATTTGCTCCAATGGCTAGAATAGAGGCAATCAAGATGTTTTTGGATTTTGTAGCACATAAGGATTTTAAAGTTTATCAAATGGATGCGAAGTCTGCTTTCTTGAATGGAGAGTTGGAAGAAGAAATATACATGGAACAACCGAAAGGATTTCAGTTGTCAGATAAACCTAATATGGTTTATAGATTGAAGAAGGAATTGTATGGATTGAAGCAAGCTCTTAGAGCTTGGTATGCAAGGTTGGATAAGTATTTGATAGATCAAGGATTCCATAAAGGCACCACAAATAGTAACCTTTACTTTAAGGTTGAGAAGGATTAAATCTTGATTGTAGTTGTGTATGTTGATGACATAATTTTTGGAGGAAATGAAGCTATGTGTAAGAAGTTTATAGAAGAGATGCAAAAAGCGTTTGAGATGTCTATGTTTGGGGAGATGAATTTCTTCATTCGGATAGAAATCAATCAAACAAATAAAGGCATATTCATTTCACAATCAAAGTATGTCAAAGAAATGTTGAAGAAGCTTGGAATGGAAGACTCCAAACCGGTATGTATCCCATGCTTACTGGTTGCAAATTGAGCAAGAATTATGGATCCCCTAAGGCTAATCAAAGCAAATACAGATCTATGATTGGTGGACTGTACTATATCTAGTTCTGCTACTAGACCGAATATCATGTATGCAATTTGTCTTGTGTCTATATTTCTACCATAAATCTTGTCTCTTGTTATGAATTGCTAATATGGGTTGCTTATTTGTAAAGTCTTCTTGAAATGCTAAGCATGATGAATAAGGGATTGTTGAAATAAAGTTTGATCAAAACCCTCCATCAGAGACCTTTTTCAAAGTCCTATGATTAATGTGTTACTTTAATTTGAGGATTGTGGATGGATTTTTACAAAGCCTTACAAGCCTTGGGAAGTGTTGTCAAGAGGAAAGAGGTTAGTTTAAATGCATATAAGACCTAAATAATAATGTGAGGAGGTTATAGACACAACCCATAGTTTTATTTGCAAGATAATAGTGCACAAATCTAGGAAAAGAAAGATAGAAAATACACTATGAAGGATACATTAATTTCATGGAGTCATAAGAAGTTGTTAAGTCTGTATATACAGTCCTCAATGCATTAAATGCAATGAAATTTATATTGGAACTATTAGTGTGAACTCTTCTTTCTTCATAAAAAATAATAATGTCATACCCTTGACCATCAAAGAGAAAGAATAAACTTTGTAATGACCTAATGACAAGAGCCAATGGTGGATAAAGAGGTATGTGCTAGTATTTTTTTATATATTTGTCTTGACAAGGTACAGTGCATGAAGAACAATGGTAGAGGATAGTCATAGTGACAATAAGGTCTATTATAACATGTTGAGAGGCACAAAAGAATGGATAAGCCGCACTTAAAGAGAAATTTAGTTGCAAAGTATGTTGCTAAGGAGTTTGCTCATGTTTAAACCTTTATTTTTTGTTCTTTCCCATGTCTAAACCTTTATTCTTTGTCAAGACTATCACTTAGTCTTGTGCATGATCTTACAACTCTTGAAACCCTATCAATATTCCAATACCTCTTACAAAGCTATTAGAGCCTTGTGCTTTGTCAAAACCCTCATAAAAACCCTGCACATATCCCTATCTCTTTCAAATAATTCAAGAGTGAAGGACAGATAGTTAGAGAGGTCTATTATGAAAAAGGACAAATAGAAATAAGAGGTCTATTGTGACAAAATGAATCTACAACATTACTTGTACATCTTGAATATAACAATAGAGTTCAAGAGGCAATGATAGTTAGTAAAGAGGTAAACAAGAGAGATTTAAAAGGAAAGATTTAGAAGAGACAATATAAACAATATCTACAAAGATAAAGTGGTAGTTTTGTTTAACATTAATGGAATTGTCATAGTTTGTAAATGATTTTACATTATAGTCATGAGGAAAAGAAGCTAAGAGGGTAAGAAAGAATCCTTATGTTTCTCCACACACCTATGCCTAGGGGAAGACTTTATCAACTTAATAGAGATAGAGACAACAAAGTAGACAAATGGAGAATAAGATAAATCAATCAAGGAAAATTATGACTTTATAAGGTTTTCCAAGCAATATGGCTATGGACACGACATCCTAAGTGATAGGTCAAAGATAGTAAAAACTAAAAACAAATAGAAAATACAAAGAAGCAAGGTTGTAAGTAGAAGACAAGCATAAAGGTCATAATAAGAAGCCATAAAGGTAGTTATAAAGTGTGAATGATGGATAGTCCATGAGCCAAATATTTTTGTAAAGAACACTTCATTATTAAAAAACCTAACTTTAAGGTGTATTTTACCTTGATAAGGGAGATTTTAATGCAATGTTATGGAAAAGTTTGTATACAAGGTAGAGTGAATACAAAGGGCATGGGTATGAAAACTCAATTGTGAGATTATCCAAATTTGATCACCTATATGATCAAAATTGTCTACTTTATTCATCTATTTTATTGATAGTGATTAAATAATTTATTTAATCATTATTTCATTTTTTGCCTAAGGTTCCTAAAGTATGTAATTAAATAAATTAAATACTTTACCTTATCCCTTTCTTCTCTAAATTAAATAAATATGAAAAATTATTTAATTTAGTCTTTTAACCCATTTGGATTAAAACCAATATTTCATTCCTCTTTTTCTCTCTCCTTGTCACATTCTCCATAACCCTCTTTTAATCCATATTAAATTAATTAATATGTGATTAGGGTGTGCACCACTTAATCTTGATTAAGTGTCACATCCTCCATAATCTCCCACTTGTCTCTAATCTCTTATTAATTATCCTAATCCTGTGTTTGCACAACCTTAATCAAAGTCATTAACCATATTTGGCTTACCTTTTCTGGTCAACCTTTCCACTTGCTTTTCTTGTCCTTGACTCTCTTTCCCATGTGAATTTTTTATTCACATTTATTTATCCAAGGCTCCTCTCTTCTCCATGTGAATTTTT